>VDFB02041090.1:0-10499 GCA_007258455.2 Sequoia sempervirens
TAGTACTTCTTCCTCAAATGCTTCCACCTCTAAACTCTATTCAACACTAATGGATAGTCAAAACGTTTAGATGAAACACTTTCATACACTTTAAAGAAGAATAGTACTGCAATTATCATTAGAAACCAATCCATTCTACTAATGAACGCAAATCTCTTCAAGACAAGAAAGAGACTAAGGCCCTCCTTATCAAGCAACAACCTTAACTAGAAGAGACAAAGATTATAATTAACAGTCTATTCACTCTCAATCCATAACTCATTTTGATGATCATAAATTACCTAATAAGTCTGAAGGAAAGCTCTCGTCACCCAAAATTTTCGGGAGAAAGATGGTTTGTCTCTCTTATCATCGATAATGATAGTCTTAAAAAACAGAGTATTTTAAAAGTTCGTTTCAGATCTAAAATTTCCTGCTACAGCCTGTTCTAATATGTACTAGTTGGGTTGGGTTAAATATGCTGGGAATAAAATGATGATAACAACAAAACTTGTAGTATCCTTTGCCATTTGACCTTTTAAATATAAAATTCAATGCAACATCAATCCAATTGACTATTTTGAGTTTAATCTTGAATGTCCTTGCAAATTTGATGACAACCATTCATGTTGGCTGACACAACACCTTCCAAATTTAGGAGGGTGAAAAATTATACAAACTCACTGCTTCATTTCCTCTCTCTCCTTTACTTTCTAGAGAAAAAGCAATTGAATAGGTGAATATCAGATGAATCTTTTTGTGTTTCCTGCCAGACAAAAGAAAAGATGTAATGTCCCCTTCTCATCAGTGATTAGCCTTGCAATTCATCAGCCTATTCCGGAGATCCGTAGGCTGGAATGAGGAGAAATTAGGGTTTCCTGGATTGGAGTTTTGTGGCATTTCATATTATTTACTATTTATAGTAAATACTATTTATGGCAGTGTGCAGTTGACTATCCTCAGTCATCCTTCCAGTTGGAGTAGTTGTTTATGTTCAGGCTTTGTCTTCAAAAAGCTTTATTTGGTGAGAATATTTGAATAAAGGCATTAATGTTTTAATTTTCAGTTGAACCCCCCCCTTCGCCTAAGGTTATAACTTGAAAGTTGTTTTTAAAAAGGGGTCATGAAGGGTACAACCACATTATAAGAGATATTAATATTTTATTTGAACTTTATGCCTTGGGAAAAGTGGACGCCACTTTAATAAGTGGGAATTTTAAAATAAAGTCAAATTCTTATTAATCAAAAAGGACGCCATCTTGAGAAGTTATTTGTTTTTGGAAATTCGAAGGGACTCTTGTGTCTTTTGGTGTGCTTTCTCAGGAATTTGAAAAGTTTGTGAGCTTCTATTTAATGAAGGTTTTTGCTCCAGCATTTCATCCATTCATGTTATCATATCATATAGTCAGTTTTAATGACATTTGAACTCGCCCAAGCATACCTCCTAGCCTTTCGGGTCCAATTTCGTTTGCAATATAACACCTAGTTGGCTACTTTGCTACTTCTCAACATCAGACTAGCAGATTGAGCTCATTTGATTGAAGAATTCTGGAGATTTTGGCAATTTTGGTTTGCTGGTTCATCTACAGCTGAAGGTGATTTTTATTCATAGCTTATTTACCAGTTTGAATTTGGTTCTGGGTACTTCATCTATCCATTTGCTGACCTTGGGCGACCCTTCATGTTAATTTTGGGAATTTATTTTGAAGTGTTGGATTTTTAAATGAAAATCGCCCCTCAAGGAGGGTCGTACTTTTCTAAATGCATTGGGAATTGTGTGTAATGTCCTGGCCTTTGGCAGCATCGAGTTCGTGGCGATTTCAGCCTATCATTTGACCTCGAGGTCGTATTAATATTAAATGTATTGGTGAGGCCCTCTCTTGGCAGCTATCTCGTGAGTTTCGTGACCTTACCCTCCAATTGATTCAGTTTGGCCTTGTGACTCACAGAGTGATATTCAAGCACTTCTACTTTACCAAAGTTGTAATGCATTGTGGGTTACTATTTTTATGTGGCACTGCCCAAATGGGGTCTTCTCGGGCCGACCTTTGGATGCTTTGTTGAGCAGTAATAATTACTTGAGCATTTAATAATAATTAAATAATTATTATTATGACTTTATATTATAAAGTCACTTTAAGTGAAATATTAAAATATTAATTATTAATGGCAAATTATAAAGTATTTAATACTTTATATTAAAGGAGCATTATTATTATTAAATGAGTATTTGTTACTCATTTAATATGGACGCCATTTATTAATAATTTGCCTAAGTCTCTAAAAGGGCGAATTATTATATTATTAAATGCAATTAAGTTGATTTTTTGAAAAGGGTCGAACTTTTGAGGAAAAAGATATATATTTCTCTTCAAGACAAATCGAACTCATTATTGATGATTATTTGAATTTGTCTTTTCTCTTGAGAACTTCTGGAGTTGGAGAAACAAGGGTTTCTGCAGATTTCAGTCATTCCAGGCTTTGGAGAACGATACCTCTTCTTAGTCTAGCTTTCTGAAGTTGTGAAAGATCAGCTTAAGATTGCTCATCTAGTTGGCTTCATACAGAAGTCGAATTTGTGCTTATTGGAGGAGAATCATCAAGGGTTTGAAGAGCAGATTTTAGTTTGTTGAAATAACCACCATTGGAGAAGAAAAATCAGAAGTTATTGATCTGCTGCTACAGTGACGCGTGAACAGTACCCGCGCTACAGTGACGCGTGAACAGTACCCGTGCTACAGTAAAAACGCTACAGTGATTCGCTACAGTGATGTGCTTGGTTGGTGTTGCTTCATCGACATTTTGAGAGGGTTTCTCTTGCTGTGATCATTTCCAGAATTTGCCAGTATGCTGATATGAAGTCTGCTGTAGCTGATCAGAGGGTTTCAAGGCATGTTTACCTGTGAGTTTATAAATTGTAACTCCTAGATTTTCTGGGTATTGTTGTTTTAGATAATAGGGGTTATTTTATGAACTGGGTTGTCAATACATTATGAAAATAATGAGTATTTAAGCTGGTATAAAAATCTGGAATTTTCAGCTGTGTATTTCCAATGCAATTTCAGTTTTGAGTAAAAAATTATTATTGCAACATCTCCTATTTTGCTGCATTATATTGTTGTATCAAACCATTGGCAATATATGATCAAAACACAAAGAAAAGCACAAACCCATCAAACACAAGACAAAAAACTTTATTATTCAACATAGTTGGGGTTGAGAGACACCTGGTCTCTTACATTGTGCAAGTTGATATAAGTTGAAAATTGCTGCTGCTTGGTGTTTGGTTTTTGGGCGCCTACCTCCTAGGAGACCTTTGCAAAAGACATCATTCAATTCGGAGGTGAAATAAGTGAGTTATGAATATTTTAATGATTTTCACAGTTGCTGGTTGACACTTTCAGTTTACTGTTTTTTGTATCAGACTTTAGAAGTTCTGATTTTTGATTCATTATCAGCAGTTAGTGAGTTAAATAATTGTAAGAGATCATCTATTACTCATGTGTTTGAAGACTATTGTAATTCTTATGTAATTTGCAGCTTATTTCTTATTTGTACAAACTGTAAATAGTAGTATTGTTCCAGTTTTATTTGCTGCAATTAATTCTTCTTCTTCTCACATAAGTACCCCTGGATGGTTTACCGCCAGTGTGGATAATTTGATTGTAACACTCTTATACCCACTTTCATAGTGGTGAATCCCCACAATTCTGTGGATGCCCGCCGCAGCGGATGAATTGTTTTAATTGTAATCTTTTCCCCCCACTGTTTGGTGGTAGTGTGGAAATGCTCTTCATGGCTGGTTATCCGCCTGTTAATTTCTAGCTTTCAATTTAAACACTCCGTCATATGTTAGCACCTCGCCCTCAGTGGGATCTTGTGTGCACATTCTTGACGTTGAGAAGTTTCTTTCAAGTATTTTTCATTTAGCTCCTCCGCCATATGACAACACCTATCCCTCATTGGGATTGAGTGTGCATTCTTGGTGTGAGTTCATTTCAAGTTTGGTTTTCTATTTGGAGCTAACGCTAATCAAGTTGGCTAAGTGCTGGTTATGTTGTGTTAATTCATCGAAAAAATTGGTTAGCATATTTCAAAGAACATAGCATAGCCGCCTCCTTTAGGTGCTCAGGTTATAACTGATGCATTTTGAAAAACCTCAAGGATTTCCCCTCTCATAACCATCCAACACAACATTGACTTGTCTCCAGTTTTTTCACTCCTCAATTTCCTTGCATATTGCACCACTCCTATTTTGAGTTCAGACATACAGAAGTATTTGCAGAAGCTTATTGGATATTATAAGATTCATCCAAGCACTTTCCCTTTTCTCTCCATCTCATTTGTGCCTAAGAAATAACAACGGTGAATAGAGATACTGTAGAGGTTAAAAGCATCGGTCAAGATAACAATTAAAAATAAGTAGCCACTACCTCAGATTAAAGATCTAAACAAAAGATGGCTGGTATAGCTCACCTTGTGATCGCTAGAGAGATACACTCATCATATGGTGGTCTTTTTGGTACATTACAGACCTAACAACATTTATTTCTATGTCATATGTCAGAAAACATTTATTTCTATTAATCTTCTATGTGGAAACATGTGGAGGATTCAATTAAATATTCTCTATGCATTCAAGTGGAAGAACTTATTACAGAGTCACTATGCAGTTAATCTAAACCTTGTTAGAGAAGCCTTGGTTGTACTAGCTACTTTACGTTGTTTCTACACATTGTGAATCTAGATCCATGGAATTTATAATTGGATTTCCACTCACTCTTACATGATTGCATCTTTGCTGTAAGTTGGTTTTTTTAATGGCCATAAACATTTCATGTAACAATACTATAAGTGCTTCCAGAACTACACAGTTATTTTTCCAGCATGTATGGTTTCACATCAGCTTGCAACTCACTATTATTTCTGATTGTGACACAAGATTTCTTAGTTACTTTTGGAAAAACTTGCTGAGGATTTTAGGGTGTCAATTTGGTTCTCTACATCCTTTCACCTAAAAACTGATGGGAAAACTGAGATAGTTAGTTGTTCCTTTATCCTTTCTCTGCCCATCTATCACAACTGGAAGAAGCAGTGGGGAACTTATCTTCATGTGTTGCAGAATAGTTACAATATATCTATCCATTCTTTAACATGACGCTCCATTTGAGGGTTTCTATGGTTATCAACACCTTGCTTCCAATAAGATTTTATTAGCTCTTTCCCCTAGCTTCTTCATCCCATCAACAAAAGGAAGCAAGATGAAGCCTTCTTTTGTTGTTTAACATTTGGCTAAAGTCCAAATCTAGGTTCATATTATTGAAGAATCAATCCAAACATAAAGGAATTTTTGGTCGGCATTGAGTCTCTATACATTTTTAGATTGTTGATAATGTTTGTTTCTAAGTTAATAAATACATATTTAAATTAAAACATCATAAGATTAAATCTATTCAGGATGGACCTTGAAACATTGTGCAGCACCTTGAAGAAAATGATTTTTGGTTGGATCTTTCTTTTTAACTTAGTATGCATGATGTTGTGGATGTAATTCAACTAAAGTTTTATAAGGCACCACATTTGGAAGAAGAGGTTGCTATCTCTCATCCCAACAACACCAATATGGATTTTAAACCTCTAGATAAAGATACCCTTCTTGATGTGCACATCGACATACAAGGCACATATCCTCTATTTCTTGGTTGCAAAGGCTCATCCCCACTCAAGCTAAGTAGATGTCCTTATCAATACTTAAGTAGTGCTCTCCACATCTACAACAAAAGTTAGGAAAGTTTTCCTTTAACTAGGGAGTAAGCAATGAGACATAGTCACACAAGCTATTGTCACACGAGATTTTGTATATTCTTAGACTTCTTGGTTGCAAAGGCTCATCCCAAGTCAAGCTAAGTAGATGTCGTAAATTCCTAATCAATACCTGAGTAGTGCTCTCCACATCTAGCCTAAAAGTTAGGAAAGTTTTCCTTTAAGTAGGGAGTAGACAATGAGACATTGTCACACAAGCTACTTTGACATGAGCTTTTGTATATTCTTATACTACTTGGTTGTAAAGGCTCATCCCCACTTGAGCTAAGTATATGTCCTAATCAATACTTGAGTAGTGCTCTCCACATCTACCACAAAAGTTAGGAAAGTTTTCCTTTCAATAGGGAGTAAAAAATGAGACATAGTCACACAACCTATTTTCACATGAGATTTTGTATATTATTATGTTTTGCACATGTCTCTATGTACATTTTTCTCCTTTTAAATATTTTTCCCTTTAGAATCTTGCTTATACAACTTTTATTACTTATTCTTCTCCTTTGTACTGTTTACATACATAATATAAATGAGTATAATTCATGTATAGTTGTGGTAATCTCTATGAGTTCTTTTTATTGTTGCAATTGGTCATATTAGGGAAGCATTGAGTGTGGCTATGCTTTATTATGTAGGCATGTTCCATGGCAGTGCGCCACTTTGTTTGGATATAGGGCCTACCCATGATCTTGTGATACTTGTATCTCTCAAATCATTTATTCTTTCCAAGTTTCATCTATGCATGTAGGTCTATCTTTGATCACATATTTGGCTTTCTAATGCCAATATGTTCTAGAAAATTTGAGCCATCTCTTCTCCATTGCAAAACTACATTATAGATATACCATCTTTTAATGGCTCATGTCTTTATGGCATGTTTCTTAATCAATAAAAGGAAAAATTGGCAAGCCATAGTTATTTTGTTTTTTGAATTTTCCATCAAGACAGTACAAGTGAGCACTAACGACTCTCCTTTCTTGTTTCCTGAGCATGGTTCATAGTGGTATGGCAATTGTTTTTTTCTAGGCTTAGTTTTCCATTCTAGTGGTTGCCAATGAACTTTTGATGGCTTTACCTCCCAATCATTGAGCATTTCTAATATTTTCCTTCGCATTTAGATTGGTTATCTGAGTGTTGGTTGTTATTATGATAATTTAGGCTATATCTTCCTGTAGACACCTAAAATTATCCACACTTGACCACACTCGATTTTATCCCTCCCAAACCTTAATTAAATAAGAGCAATTATTTGATTAACTTCCCCAATCATCTTCCTAACATTAATTAAATAAATGTCAATCATTTATTTAATTAATCCATCTTTTATTCTCTTCCCTCTACAGTTCACCCTTAATCAAATAAATTCACATTTATTTAACTAAGCTCATTCTTCATATATCTCTGCTCCAAAAATTAAATAAATATTATTTATTTAATCCTTTCAAAAATCATCCTCGATTAATTAATTGACTAAAACCAATTAGTTGGCTAATTTAATCTAATTTGTCACATCCTCCATTTTAGACATGTGACTCTCACAAATGTGTGTGTAGTTGATCGTATCATAAATAATTAAGTTGTAGTCGGCCAAACAAATAGTACATAAAATAAATAAATAAATAATACTTGTAGACAACACTAGATTAATATGAGTTGTAATCGGGAAACTAATCCTTGACAATTAGGTAGTTGTAGTGAGTCGTTGCCGACGGTTGGTTCTCAACCAACATCGACCGACTTATATATTTGATCATTCCATTGTAGTCGAGACCCAACATTATGATTTATGATGTACTTTCTATTATCTGATGAATGAATCCAATGCTATATTTTGTGCAATCATTGTGTAATTGATATATTTCATAATTGTTACTATACATTCACATTTACTCTATTTTCACCAGTTAAACCACTTAGTAAGTAAACATTTAGCATCGTTGCGGAATTGAACCCTCGTACACATCACATAGATAGGAGAATGGCGTAGCAATGGGTCAGCTAGCCAAAGAGCCGGTACAAGCCAACAAAGATAGAGAAGACACAATGATGGAGGATCTCATAAACCTGTGGGATATCTCATTTAGGGATCACATCCAAAGGGAGGCTATCAATAGATCCCTCATGCGATCATTTGGGACAGACTGCACGTCAACCTAGAGGTTGACCACCTCCTCAACAAATTACCAAGGTTGATCACTCATTACTACATTATATTGCAAGACCTTCAGGCTAAGAGCGACCAAGAATGATGAAGGTAGCAGATATTGCAACAGTACGAAGAGAGAAGCAAATGAGAGGAGGAAGAACACAACACCAGTCATAGGCATACTCCCATAAATTAATGTTTGTATGATCCAACAAGGATAAAAACCAAATACCAAGTGGGAAAGAAACACCCAAAGAAAGACTAAGAAGATCACTCAGATTAAAAGAACAGGAAGATTGACAAAGAAAATTGAAACAAATCATTGAAGAAGCAAACCAAGACCTTACTGAAATAAACCAAGATATTGCTGAGCTGAACCAAAACCTTGTCAAAGAAACAAACCAAGGCACTTCCACAACATTGTCCATAATAGATAGAGAAAAACATAAAGATGATGAAAATGAATTAACAAAAGCACTTGAAAAGAGCATATGCCGTATTCAAGCGTTGTCCATATCAGACGGTGAAGAACCGAGAATTGGAGGATTCGAACCAAGGACCCCCAGACAAAGGGAGTACAAGGATGAACCCTAGGAGACTCGAAGTGCAAAGGATGCTGAGAGGGGATGTGTAGAAGACCCATACATGGTTGAGAGTGCAAAAGAGGCACCAGAACATCTCGGGAGAAATAGTCCAATCAGGTCCAACGAATGGGGAGGACATCGGGGAAGAAAGATGGTAACTCCACCAACTAGTCCAATTGTGGAAAGGCAAAAGTTTCTGAAGTTCACAAGTAATAGGTTAGAGGATCCAGCATGACATTGCAAGACATGTGAAACGATATGGATAGCAAATGGGCAGGAAGACATAAACTACTAGTTGAGAGTGTTTCCAATGATGCTTAGAGGCATAGCCATAGATTGGTACATTGAACTAGAAGTAGCAAAGAGAACTACATGGGAAAGATTAAAGAAAGCATTCCAAGAAGAATTCAAGCTCCTGAGAGATGACAATGAGATAGTAGCCAAAATTTATAATAAAAAACAGGGGAAACATGAGATTGTACAAGCCTATAATCATAGGCTCAAGGAGTTGATGGTGAAATTGGAGACTCAACCGGCCGACAGATTGAAGAAATGATGGTTCATCAAAGGGTTACTCCTATCATTAAGGAAAAAGATGAAAGTCATACCTCCATCATTGTACATCGAAGCCTACAATCAGGCAATGGAGATAGAGAGTTAAGACAAAACATCCTCCTGAGGAAAGAGGAAGACAAACGATGATGAGAGTACAAACGACAACAACAATGGTGAATCAAAAACTGTCCAAGCATTGAGGAAAGACATGATGAGAATGATGGAGCTGAAGGCTGAAAAGGAGAGTATGAGAGAAACTCGAGAGTTGTGTTGCACCAACTGTAAGGGGGAAGGTCACACAAAGGAAAAGTGCTCGAAAAACCTATTCTGCGATATCTGCCAAGTGATGGGACATTCCATTAAGGCATGCCCATACAATCTAAAAACAAGAAGCATGCAAGTGATCTTCACACAAGGAGAGTAGTCAACCTTGCCGACCACACCACAGAAACCCAAAACAACTCCAATGCATCCCCTGGAGGTTATCGTAACAACAAAAGAAGTAATAACAATGGACCAAGAAGCAGAATACAATATGACAACAAAGGTAGACCCATGATACAATGCCGGAAGTGCAACGAATGGGGTCACTTTGTCGAGGAATGCAAAAATGATCAAAATTCAAGAGGAAGACTGTGCAAATGGTGTGGACCGAGTGACCACAAAGACACCAACTACCCCAAACAAAAAGCATGAATATGATAGACATGGAGGATCATAGCGAAGAGGTACTAGCAATCACCAGAGCACAAACAAAGAAATCCATCTACCTAGACCCTTGTATGGAAAAGCAACGAATGAAGGAAGCAAAAGCAGAGGTGGAACAAGCAATGGCTAAAGAACAAAGAACCTCTCTGGAGACCCCAAGTACCTCGTGGTGATTGGAGTTAGAAAAGAACATCGTAAGGCAGGCACTACAGATCACCATACCCATCAAAGTGACTGACCTTCTCCAGACCATGCCACAACTAGGAATGGTGATCACGAACATAGTCGGTGATGAACAATGCCAACAACAAGAAGGTCGAAGGAAGGAGATGGTAGCAAAACCGCCACTTGAGTATGAACAATCCATTGACCCAATATTGCTAACGGTAAACATTGAGAAGAGACTATTGATCATGCAAATGGAGTTCATAGGGAATAATTTAACAAACACAAGCGTTGATGGAGGATCGGGAGTCAATGTACTATCCAAAGACACATGGAAGAGTCTCGGGAAACCTATACTCTGACCACCGACATTCCAATTGGTGGGCGTCGACCAACATGGCATCAAGCCGTTGTGAACACTGATGGCGTAGAAGGTGACAATCGGGACACAACCATTCTTGCAAAACTTTGTAGTCATTCCACTGCAGTAAAAGGCGTACGATGTGTTGTTTGAAAGAGGATGGTTGGTGGAGGCCAAAGCA
>VDFB02041093.1:0-12427 GCA_007258455.2 Sequoia sempervirens
ATGCTAACTGACTTAGAATCAAATTAAAAGCATTCAAATGATTTGCAACAGAATCGCCATCTTTCATCTTTAAAGAATACAACTGTATTTTCATTTACAACTTATTTTTAAGACTTTTGGTTTGATAGATATCACCTATTCTCTTCCACAACTTATATGTGTTAGTTTCATCTAAAAAAATTAAGAGAACAACATAAACAAGACAAAATATTATGGTCCCTCTTTCCTTCTTATCAAGCTTAGCCCAATCCTGCTCTAACATTGTTGTAGGTGACTTTGTCTCATTACCAAAAACTAACCACTGATCTCTCTCTTCAAGGAGATCCTCCATTTTTAGTTTCCACATCTCATAATTAGATCCATTAAATCTTTCAATATCTAAATGAGAATTAAAACTCATTGTAACAAACTTATTTTCCAAAATCGACAATAACACAATAATAAAAGCTCCCACTACATCCAAAAAACCTTCAAACTTTTAAGAGAAAAGTGTCCCAAACTCTACCCCAACCGTTAGCTCTGATACCAAATGTTGAAAATGGAGGTAATTATGTAGCTTAACCATTTGTAAACTATGGCATTGCTAATATAATTAAGTATTATTTGTTACAATTTATTTTTGGATGATTATCTATTTATATTTATTTTACCATTTGTAGAAATAGACAAAAGATTGTAGAAGAATAAGACCAGAAGATAGAAGTGACACAACATATATCTTGGAAAAACTGTTTCGAGAAAAAACCCCACCACCAGAATCAATAGTGCTTGTATTATTTAACCTTAGAACAAGATTACAATAATTCTTTGTCAATCCTTGCTTGAGATGCTTCTTTTTCCTTCAACAATTCTTCTTCACAACCTACAATAAAATCTAATCAAACTCTTTTCAACTTACTACAATTTATAGACAATAATGAGCCTTGTAAATTCCAAAGAGTTGAAAATTACAAAGCACAAAGCTTGTCTCACAAAACCTACACCTATTCTTTGCAAGTAGAATTATTCCATGAAAAACAATGTCAAACCAAGTTCTTCATCAATTTTGGCATCCCAAACTGAAGTCCTAACTCAACGTTGATTCTGAAGATATCTTGTAAGCTTATCCTCAAAGTTGGTGCCCAAGAATGGGCCCATTTAACTCAGCCTTATAAAATATCTTATCATGCGAAAATATTAAATCCAAGATGCCAACTTGGGTGCCCAAGGTGGGTCCAAGTCAATCTCTATTAACTGAGACATATCTATCCACCATTCATGCAAATATCATGCATGATTGATCATCCCCACTTAACTGAATGTATCACCTGTTATTTGTCATGCAACTCAAGTCATTAGTCATGCACTAAAGTCAACTAGCATTCAACGGAAACTAACTACATGTAATTGAATATAACTAAACCATAAGTAAAATGAACTAAACTAAACTGAACTAAACTGAACTGAACTAATATTGAACTAAACGAAACTAAACTAAACTCCATGCATGTAAACATCAATTCCTAACTTCTAGGATCTTTGCATGCATTACTAAAGTGTTATCTTTCTCCAAACAGTTAACTTAACTCAAGGTGAGTTCCACCTTCCATGTGGGCACCCCATGTGCTCCTATTTTGTAGGAGCTCTTCTTGGGCATCCCCACATGTTCCTATCATTTAGAATTAATTACAAATTCCAATTTACATGTTCATTTCATTTGATTTTAATCTCTTTCTAATCCTAGTGTTGGAGAACACTTTCTAAGGACCTAGGAGATACATGAAATATGTTTAGGATTGCAATTAAATGACATCCTATTCCCAACAAATTCTTAAGAGCAAATACTACATGTTTGATCACCATTAACATACCTTTTGAAGCTTTTGCACAACAATGGAGGCTTTGTATTGACCCAAGCAATTTGACATCAATACGAATACACTTCGACATGGGATGGTAATATTATGATTTTTGAATTTAGTTTATGTTCTCTTTTATGATTACATTGCCTGTTGAATTCATTGTTTATAATTTCATAAATCATGAGTAGGTTGGGATTTGTGTTTGTTTTGATCTCATTCATTTGATTTCATTGATGTTTCCTTATGCTTATTTCCCCCCTTGCAGTTTCATATCACTAGTGTTTTGTTGATGGTAAGATGCTTTTTGTGGTCAACTTGAACAATTGCAATTCAACTATGGAGCTCATATTTAATCTATGTTTAGAGTCAAGTAGTTGTATAAAATTTCATGGTTAGTTCCCTTTGGAGATTGGACCTTCTTACATCTTGGTTGCTGATTTTGGGGTGAAATAGAATTATTTTCTTTTGTAAATTTGTCTATTCATTGGTAATATGTGAAATGAAGGAAGTGGACTTAGATTCTTAATCATTTTCTCTCTAAACCCCTTATCTTTTGCATTTTTTCTATAGATTTGAGTACTTTATGATTAGTTTTAGGAATTAAGCTTGCAATATGTTATTACAAGGTTAAAATTTGATGATTGAAAGTGGATTTATTGGTTGTTATGAGCCAAAATGTGATATTTTTTGCAAAAAATGTTAGGATCAATTTGTATATCCATAACTAAATTTGTAACACTAATTGTATTTGTACAATTACACCCTTGAATATTGGAAAGATATGGAAAAACCACCATGTGCCCCTTGATTGGAATATATAAATATAAATACATAGGCCCTTGAGCTATCATGCAAATGGCCACGATTGGGTTATAAATATCTTGGGGTTGTTGATTTTCCTCTTAGAGATTGATCACCTTTTAGGAGAGGTGAGGTACACATTGTATTTCACTTGAGCTATTGTGCACATGGAAAAACACCATCAACACAAGTGTTCTTCAAAGTGGTGATAATGAAAATAAATTTGATAAGGGAAATATAAATAATGTGATCATAGAAGTCTATGACTCTACTTACAAGTCATGGAGTATTTATCTCAATGTTTTCATGGGATTGCATCTTTTTCTCCAAGCAACATTATTTTATCTAATAATTTTTTATTATTATTATGATAGACCTAATACAAAGGATGAACACATGTAATCTCAAATATGGGTAAGTTAATTTTGTGTATTTTTCCATAGATTTTCACCATCCTCAACTATTTCATATAGGTTTTTTTGTTCTATTTACATTATATTCTTTACTAAAAGTACTAAATGTAGACACCTAAAACTAATCATTCATATTTTATTAACTTATCCTAATTCCTCCTACTTCATACATATATATTTATGAAACCATTTTAATTATTTAATTGATATTCCTTCTATATTGATAGTCATCTAAAAATTATTCTTCTATTTTTCCTAAGCTTCTAACCTATGGTAAATAATTAGTTTCTAATTATTTACTTATCCTGAGGATCACCCTTACTCCAAAAATTAAATAAGTAATTTTTTTATTTAATTCCCATCTTGCCACATCCTCCATAACCATTTTTCTAATCCACCATCACCCAACAATCTTCCTCTAATCAAGTGTGCATGCCTAAATCAATGATTGAGTTGAGGTTTGACCACTCTAAATCCCCACAAAATCCCACTTGTCCCCTCATGTACATCATAGGCACGGGTCAACCTTAAATGCCCCATTTTAAAATACTCCCATATACTTGGGAGGTATGGCCCTATCCTCCTCTTTTCATAAATGGGAATTTAAAATTTCCCTTTGTACCCCTTGGTACCTCATGGGTAAGGTGGTGACAAAACCCACCTTTATGAGCAACTTTCCAATGTACTTGAAGGTACCTCCAAGTACCCATTTTCAATACCATCCATTCATCATTCCTCATGCTCAATCATATTCCTTGATCCTCCTTGAATCTTGGAGCCCATCCTCACACTTAATCTCCTCTTAACACTTGTCACTCCATCCTTTCTTGAGATGTCTCAAGAAATTTTGACTATTGATCTCCCAAATCAATCCTAGCAATTGATCCCTCAACCAAAAATATATAAATCCAACCCCAACCCAAGCCATTTTAACAAGAATTGGAATGAAATGTTACGTTGTCAAATTGTGAGCACACATATCAAACATCTTTGGGAAAATCCACTTTCATGTGCAACAAGGAGTCTAGGAACAAATTAATTTATGTTATTTTATGCTTTATTTGGATTTTTAATGGTCTAATTTGAGCATTTGTTTGTCTTTTGTGATGTCCAATTTAATATTTAAGTTGTTCATTTTAGAAAAAAATGCATGCACATACTAAAAGTACCCTTTCTATGTGGGAATTGTATCTAAATATAGAGACTCCTCCTCATTCATATTTACATTGTAAATTATTGTAGAGATATATAAATTCTCAATTGAGGAGAAGACTTAATGAGTTTATTACGTTTGGAAATTAGACATGCTTTATAAAGGATGGCATGTTTAGATAATCATACCCTCCCCAAATTCTTATTTATAGTGTTTGGCATTTGCCTAATAAATACTATTGTATGAGGGATCTTGAGCATAGGGTGTAATGTCCAAGTGATATTAGATGTAGAAGACAATACCTTGTACCATATGCATGGCTAAAGTTTCAATACATTATTGCCTTGCTTAGTCTAGTCTTGTAATGCAATATGTAGTATTATTTGGTTATCCATTTTTGAGTCTCTATAGAAGCAATAAATATTCAAACTAATGGTTACATGGAAATTATGAGAAAAATTTTACTCTTAGTTTTGGAGTGAGCATGATTACTCTATTGCGATGAATTTTAGATGGTTTGCAATAAAATTAAATAGCAAGGGATGCAATTCAACTTTAGTGCATTCCAAAAACTATATATTGTTTTATGTGAAATCTAAATTTTGCACATTGTGAATAGTGCACATATGATTTGAAATGAAAAATATTATCTATGAGGAACAACATTTCAATACTAGAGGCATATGTGTCATTTATCAATAACCTTCATTGCTGAAAATTTTCAACATTACAATGTGGAGTGCGGTTAATTTCATATGTTTTAGGTACCAACTATTTATTTTCACTAGTTAATATAAATTAAATTCAAGATCTTTGGTTGCAAACATTTTTCACAATTTTATCCTTCACATGGTTATATTGTATAGTTGTAATTTCTTGTAAGCTAGAAAGGAAACAATAAATATGTTTCTTTGTATTTTTATTATTGCAAATATGCAAGTGCTAATTTTTATAAAGTTAATGATCAAAGAGAATTTGATGAGAATTCTCCAAACAAATTCATCAAAAAATCAAACAAATATTCACATTAGATTTATAATCATGTTTTTCTACTATAAAATGCAAACTTGTAAAACCAACTAATATGGATTCATGAGCTTGTAGAATATGTCTCTTTTCAATGCATTGATGTGGAAGAAATTTAATATTGTTGATTTACACTACTATAATAGCAACAAAAAAGTTGTAAGAAAACATTTTTTATTATTATACATATTCATCAAAATCTCTAAGTTATTGCATTCATTAGATTGTTCTAAACTAGTTAAAATATATAAAAGAGCTTATTGGATGGTTAATAGGTAGGTCAATTAGTCAATATAACATGAATTGAATTTGACAAAAGAACATAAATTTACAGTATTTCTCACACACAATATCTCTCTTTATACATAATAATTGACCATCCAATAACACTTGTAAATATTTGTACTAATTAATATACCATTCAAATTCTCATTCTAAAGATTTGGGCCCACCATAATTGTGAGCATTATCTATGCTTTACGGACTCTAATGTGTATGCATTGATTCAAAGTTAAATCCAAAGCTTTGAGAGTTCAGGTTAAAAAATGCTCCTACTTTGAGTTTAAGAATTAGCCCTGCACAAACTCCCCAAAAAGTATATGTTTCAAATTGATGTATGGACTTTTGAAGATCATAACTTTTGATTCAGGAGTCTGTTTGAGCTGAAATTTTACGTGAAGATATGTCTCGGAGAGTAGAATTCAATGCCAATTGAACATGTCTTGACACTTTTTGGAGTCAAATTCCTTCATATGAGGTCTGAAATTAGACTTTTAGTGTTTTTTTTCGAGAATTTCACAATTTATAATTTTTAGTTATTTTTTAAATTCCTATTTTTAATTAGATTTTTGATTTGACAAATAGTGTCACTCTTGTTAGCTTTAAATAATTATTAATTTCCAGTGCTAATAAGGATGCAAAAGTATCAAAAACGACAAATTCATGATTTTGTAAAAATTTGCCAAAAAAAATAATTTTCGGATTTTTGTTATAAGAAATTAATTGTAGAATAAGATGGAAAAAAAATAATGAAAATCCAATTCTTTGTGCTTCTGTGCCTTTTCCATTTCCAACATTAATATTAAAAGATATTACTAGTAAAATATCCTCTTATGCCCTCGGGGTGTAGACCGGTTGGTTGAGCCATTGAAAGACACGAACAATCAACATAGGTTCAAACCCCGATTTATCCAGCTGCACACACTTGGGATGTGTGCTGGTTATCGTACAGTCCGGAGGTGGACTAATCTCGCCTGGTAATGGAAACTTAAGAAAAGCGCGGTCAATTACAGGGACACCACCTCCCAAATATCAACCAAAAAAAAAAAAAAACCCTCTTATGAAATACAGAGTATGGAATGTTGTTTCACCCTTGACCAACATAGATTATTCAATAGATTAAAAATTTACTAATGCTTTGAATCAGCAAAGATACAAAATACAATAACAAACCACAGACACCCCACACAGAACTTCCTCTCCAATAACTGCTTAATCTATAACTCTGACTGTAGTTAATCATCTTCAGTACATTGCTGTAAATTCAACCACTGGTTGCCATCTATGAAGGAGATGTTGAGGAACATGGCAGCCTCCTCATCGTTGAGTTGATGAGACCAACCTGCCCTCCTAGAAGTGTTGGCACCTGCTCCTGTGCATTTGTATTCTGCAAAGTATGCAAATCTGACACAAATACAAGAAAAAATATTACACAACTTACACATTCTCCAATATAACAAGAAAACAATGTTGGGTCATGTATTACATACTGATCTATGGTAGTGTTCCCCCAGTCTGACCATCCTTCTGGAGAAATAATGTCTTCCATATGTGTGTAACTAAACACAACACGAGCATATGTGCCCCAAGCTCGGCCTAAATGCACACGCCCTGTGCCAGTAATTGAACAGTGCACAAAAGAAAACCCTGTTCTCTCCTCTGCAGATCCACGACTATGTGCTGTAATATACCCTGTTACCTTCCCTGTACTGTTATCTGCAATGGAGTGGAGCTGGCATCCCTGTTTCACTTGAAGTTATAACAATTAGAGATCTTGTTATATGGGTTAGTATGTTTTTTTATCAATATTTGGATCACGCTTTATAATATATCATTATCAGAATGAAAGAAATCAATTTTTTATTTTTTTAAAATACCTGGAAGAGAGATTGAGCAAGTCCAAATATGAAATCTGCACTTCCCTGTATGAAACACTTTTGGAAGAAGTGGCGGCCATGTTGATCAAGGAGAGTATCTTGCCTCCCATAAATCCCACATCTGTAAAATGCAGCTCTGTCCCCAGATACTCTGAGTGCTACTGCTTGGGCTCCTATACTCCTGGGAGGTGGATGAGCAAAGTTCTGCTCATCAAAATTCAATGTCTGCTATTGTTAAACATGTGATTGGAAAGCTTCCAGTTGTAGCAAGCTGTTCATTATTTTTAAGCAATTGTAATTTTGTAGAGGTTAGAAGATCATGGTAGGGAGGGAGGTCTTCCATTCCTAGAAATGGGTATTTTATTGGGATATTTAAAATTGTAAGACTAGTCCAGTTAAGGATATTTAAGTATAGAATTTTAAGGTAAATTTTGTTTTCAAATTTATCTGTTAAAATTTTGACATTAGATTGAAAGGTTTGTTTTTTATTAGGTAAGCAGGATTTTTGAAAGGGTCTAGAATCTTGTACAAAGAGACTGATAGAACAAGAAGCGTAATCAACATCAAAGAGCATGAAAGGCTTATTGAAATGGTTAAAAGTAATAATATTTTATTTTAAATTAAATTTGGGTCAAATTCAAATCTGTCTGTAATAGTAAGTGAAGTATTAAAAACAAGGATAAATAAAAAATATTGGCATTAAAAAATTTGAAGTCTGAATATTAGATATTAATTTAAAGTATATTAATAAATATATATCAAAAGTTTAAATTTGGTTAATGAGAGCTATCAACATTAGTAGGTTATCTAATGATTAGAAGAAATGTTTATCATGTTCAAGATTATACATCGAGAGACATTGTTTTCTTCAAGTCTAACAAGTAACTTTGTCTTGCTTTAGTATAGATTAAGGTCCAATAAAAACCTCACTAAAATTATTTATAAAAATACAAGGTGTGGTTTGTGTGGTAACAACCATGATACATGTTGCAATGGTCATCTCTCTAAACACAATTGCTGTTAAATATTTTTCCATTGTTTTGGGTTTAGCCTTGGCTGACTGGCTGTTTGGATGGAATGAGAATCTTTGGAAATTTTGAATAAAATAATTTTAGTTCTTTTGAAAATTTGTTTGGTTGTTGATTGTTCATAGGTGCGGTAGTGTTATATATGTGTGTTTATTTCTAGCATTTATCCTTTTAATTCAAAAAGATATATAGATAACTTATTATTCTTTCAATAGGTCCAGCAGTGATGTCTTGTAGTTCACTTGTTTCACAAAGAGACTAGAATTATGGAAAAAGATTTAAAATTTTTAGTTGTTTTCTTATGTGTTTGTCGGGTTTCCAATTACATGGGATTATTGATTATGAGTGTCTTTTGTTAGACTTTCTTGTAATGCCCAAATTTTTTCCCTAAGAGCCCCCAACTATTAGGTGCAAGGAATATAGGTATTAAGAATATAGTTAATCAGTAGAGTTGTTAATGTCAATGTAATTGTGGAAGGGTATTTATAGGAGACTATGTTAACTATGAACACATTTAGTTTAGAATGAATGGGCTTTAGTTGGCAACCTAAGTAAATGACATCGGTAATAAGAATGTGGTGTTGATAATAATTATTCAAAAATTCCCACTTATGGGATTACTAATTCTAATATGAGAATTAATTCTAGAATCGTTGATGTTAATGTTAATGTAATCAAACTCTATTACCACATGGTTATCATTAACCAAGAAGTTAGTATGATATAATTATTTACAATAGACCATGGAATAATGATATTAATAAAAAGAATTAACATAAGGAAATTATTTTACCTCAAACATATTAGTACTATTGTAAGATCCTTAAAATGTTGTCTCATTAAGTTCATAATATCAGTAATGCCTATGCCACCCGATTTTGTATCATGTACCAATTGGTGCATTTTGAGTAAGGCTAGTGCCATCCTATTGATTCCTTGCTGTGAATTTGAGATCCATTAATAAGCTAAGCACCAGCTAAATAGTAGTACACTTCTTGAAAGACCTGGTGTGATGGGGCTACCCTTACCATTTAGGGTGTGTGTGATGGTTTCCACACTACCCGAATTGTTCTTTCTCTTCCACACCCCACCCTTTTGATAATATCAGCCCAACTTGTAATAATAGTTTTTGCATGAGGATACAAGTTCATATCATGTCTTATCATACATCTTGACCCTTTGTGATTGAACATTTGTTCCTCTTTGAGAAGTTTAATAAATTATTTTTGGGGGTTTTGAGAGGTTGTGGCCTTAGATCTCTTTCAATAACTTTACAGTATGATTTATGCACATACTCCCTTCAATAAGTATCTCAATTTCCTTCCAATTGTTCTCTTTAAACCCGATATCTCTCTTGAGTCTACAGGATCCCCCTTTTTCAAGTCCCAAATTATTTCCTATGATTTGTGTGATTCAATATTTGAGTTGCAAGTGTCATAGTTTGTAGAAGCTTTCTCTTACCTTCCAATGCCTTGGTGCTATTCATAGCCCCTTGTTTAAGATTTTGGCTAAGTCCTTAGCCTTTCCAAGAAACCTTCAATGTTCTATCTATCAATTCTACAGAGTTCAATGCTTGTGATCCTTCTACTTGTATGGGCACCACTCATTCCTTTTGATTGGCTTTACAATTCTTCTCATCTTATTGATGACTTTCTAGGCTTAAAAACAAAAAGTTTTTCATCATTTCATGCAATGACATGAAAAACTTCCTTTTGAAGACACTAATGTCAATAGTGAGTCCCACTACTTTCTCATCTATTTTCCCTTTCAAAGGTTCCTCCTAGCTACAACCATGCTAACATCCCCCAGGATGCAATAGAGAATGATTTCTAGTAGCATCTAATGGTACAAATTCTTTCACATCACCTCTTCTATGTGCTACCAAGATTGATCCTATAACAAGATCCACTTTAGTCTACCTCTTTTTCTCTTTAAGAACCTTTTGAACCTCTACCACATTAGCACCTTCATTAATTCAAAAACATTGTCTAGTGGTCTAGAGCTTATGCTCTCCACCACTCTTATTAGCCATTAATTGAAAGCCACTACCTAACATTCACCATGATTAGTTGAGATTTACTATTTAACATATTTCATGGGTCTTTTGTACTCAAATATAACAAGTGGCACATGCATGCATAGAAAGCTATCACAAATCCAACCGTCTATAGTTGAATCTTCTAACTACCTACACATAGCTCATCTCACCTACTAATCTAATATAATCTAAAGGTCATCTAAAGACCATTTGATAGATGATTTAAACCTTTCAACATTTATCCCCTCTCTCTTCTCATTTTTTATTATTTTTACTTGCTCTTTTGAGCTCCTATGCTTGCAATTTGCAAAAGGACTTCATTTGGTTGTATAAATATGGGCTATGCCTTCATGTAAATATATTTTGGATTTATGATATGAAATTAGGTTTGACTCTCTATACTAAAGAGTTGATTGGCCATGATATGTTAGCTTGTAGTGAATGTGAGTGTGTTTTAGCTCTTACGTTCTTTGTGCCTCATCTTAGAGTACCCATTGCATGATATTGTGAATGTATAAGTGCCTATTTGCTTATGCCCCCTAAACTAAAGTGAATTATTTGTGTGTATTTGAATGATTATTGGTCATAGATATTTATTATTGTCATTTTACATGTAAGTAGATTCATGTAACATAAGTTAAGGGTGAACTTTCAAATTTCTGTCCCACTTCAAGCTAACTTATTAGCACAACTAAATTTAGGCATTTCCAACTAAAAGTCAAATTTGGTCAAGAAATTATCTACATTTACTCAAACTAAATTATATCTAGGCCACAACTTTTCAACTAGAAATGTCACTAGATACAAATTTAGTATCAATTTGATGTCAATTATAAAAAGTATAAATTATTTAAAAAACTTAATATTCCCACAACTTGTATTCTCATAAATAATATTTTTAAAATCTAAAAAATACTAAATGTCTCTCAAAATAGACTCCTGCAACAACTCCAACAATAGACACCAATAAACTCCATAGCGATTCTCACAAATGATTTCCTTCTAAACCCAAGTAAATTGTTTTTAGGGTACCACATCTTGCTCAAATGGTCTGTGTGTCCATGTGTCTAATTCTAGATCTGAACTGGAGTGGAAAGAGATAGAATTTTTCAAAAGAAATCACACCCCTCACTTACACTAAGAATTCTGCTATTTTAAAAATGGCGATGAGGTGTTTGTCACTTTAATTGCCTTTGGCAAATAAATGGGTGATAAAAAAACTAGCAACCTCACTTAAAACTAGCTTCCTATGCCAACATTGCCTCACAACCATTATCCAGTGAGTCAAGAAATGAAGGAGAGATCCAATCATATTTGAATCAAGTCCCCATCAAATGCTCCTCTACTCCCACATGCCATTTAGGGGGAGGAAGAATAGAGATGGTGTTTTGGGGTTTTTCCCATCTTTTTTCCATATGCATTTGCTTTCTTATTTTTAATAAATTATTCATGGTTATTGTTGTGTAGTTTTCGCACACACGCCCCGCTGGAAGCAGGGACCCTCTTTCACTTCGGTTTTGGTGTTTTGGCCCTTTCTTCTTGAGGTTTTGTCTTAGGCATGTGCTTGAAATGTTTATTTTTATTTCCTGAGAGTTTTCCCCAGGTTATTCATAAAAAGAGAAATCTTAAGTTCTGGATGAATTTCGGGCCTTTGCCCTGATTCGGGATTTTCCACCACAGTCCGGATTTCAGGATC
Organism: Sequoia sempervirens; assembly: GCA_007258455.2. NCBI lineage: Eukaryota > Viridiplantae > Streptophyta > Pinopsida > Cupressales > Cupressaceae > Sequoia > Sequoia sempervirens. The sequence goes on from VDFB02041093.1 coordinate 12,153, forward strand.
ACGCTGGACTCGGTTTTGCACCGTGATTGGGGATTTTTTGATCTTCAGCGGATTTTCGTGTGGGTTGGACTTTCGGATTCATGCAATCGCCGACTCCACGGGTTTCATGACTGTCTTATCAGTTGCATTAATGGCTTCGTACGTGCTTTGAAGGCTAGGTTTTACTTGATTTCTGAGATCTTTGGCGCCATTATGTTCACTATTTTCCGTTGTCTGAGTTGAGCTACATCCTTAGTGTTTGTTATTGAGGCTTTTGGCTTTCATTGACTTCATTT
>VDFB02041095.1:0-41721 GCA_007258455.2 Sequoia sempervirens
AAAAAAGACAAAAAAAATGCAAAATGTCCTAAAAAATCCTAAAAATCCTAAAAGTCCTAAAAAAAAATCATAAAAAGTCCTAAAGAAATCCAAAAAAATCAAAACATATCAAAAATCCTAAAAAAAGAGTTATATTTCATTAGTGTCCATCATATCAGTTATGTCAGTCAGTCTTTGTCATTGTCGAACTACATTGTCTCTGCGTATGTGCTACGTAGGCAAGGCTCATCTACAATCCCCTGAGACATTAGGTTGGTCCTTTTAGGTTTGTCCAAATAAAATCATGACTCAATATTTGGTCATCAAGACAAAGTAATTGGTCATGTCAAACTATGAGGTCTCTAAGTGTATGACGTAGGCAAGGCCATCTGTCGGTGAGCCCCTGAGGCTGCACTAGGTCAGTTCATTAGGGTTCATGACACTACACTAGCACACACATCAAAAGTCTTCAAGTCAAACAAATTATTTTGAAACAGACAACCCCTCAAACAAACTTTGGCAATCATTTAATCAACCTATCAATTACATTAGCATGTTAACATGAACATGTAGTCAATTATGTCAAAACAAGTCAAACTCAGTTAAACTGTCATAACATGTCAACTATGAAATTGTCATAACACTTGTCAAACTGTCAACTCTTGGTTATTCTTGATCAGATGTGTCCTTTCGAAGAACAACCCTTGTCATTATTTATGCCTTAGGATGTGTCTTCCCTAGGCATCGTAACTGTCATTTGGAATTTTGAGGGATTCTCTTGGCATTTGAGGATCGATCCTCTCGACATCGACATCATTTAGGATGTGTCCTTCCTGAATTTGGCATTACTTGGCATTCGTCATCTTGACATCAAACACCTGAAATCTCGACATCAAAACACCTGACATCTCAGCATTAAAACACTTGGTAAACACTTGGCAAACACTGTCTTTTGATTTTGTCCTTTGATTTTTCATCATGCTACTAGTTCCTCAAGGATGTCCCAACAATAGGATTTAGAGGAGTAGCGACATATCATGATGATTGTCTTGTCGTGTCTTTTTCAAATAGTAATGTTGTTAGTTCCTCGAGGATGTCCTGGCAACAGGATTTAGAGGAGCAATGAAATTTCATGACTTGGATTTCTTGTCTTTCTTGTTTTTGTGGATTGGTTGTGACAAAATGACTGGGGCAACCATGCTCTTAGTATGAGTCATGACCATCTTTGTCTGTGACTGCTTGTTTCATGTGATGGTATGACCTTGCACACCATTGATCTATGTCATATCCTAGTGTTTGTTGGCCATCACAATAATCCTCCCAATGATGATTAAGAGCAATAATTATTATTTCTTTAGTAATATGTTGAAGGATTTTGTCTCTCCACTAACATCCATCTCCTTTTGTCTTGACGTTTCTTCTCTTCCGTCTCCTGATGATATCATGTGACATACAAAAATATAATTGCATACATGATAATATAGACATTACATTAGTTCATCACACATATACATACATCCATTCACTTAGTTGCATTACACATTAAAACATTCATTAAGGCATACATTAACTAAACATCCATTTGCATATTTACATCAATAACTTGCATTCATTTGCATTTACATAACATAAAACGTGCATTAAACATTTTCATATATTGTCCATATCAGTAATACATACACATCATAACATAAAACATCACATGTCACATTATCTATGCATATATAGTGATACATTGATGCATCCATAATCATAAACATGGAATTCATTAGAATCAAAACATTATGCATCCATATAGAACATCATCTAATCATCATACATGACATAATATTATCATGTCATAGAATCATAAATAACCATCATAAATGCATACATTGTATAACATATAAAGTGCATCATCATCATATGAATCATCACATAAATGGCATCACATAGACATAATCAAATCATAATGCACCAAAACTACATCATATACATAATCTCAAAAATCATGTCACAGGATAAAGTCACGAGGTATCCCAAAAATAGAGCTCATAGGCTCGATGGTCAAAATATAAATGTCATAACATAATGTCTCCAACATGACAACAAGATAATAGTGTTAATGCCCTAGGCTAAACTCTCCTCATCCCATCGAGGAGAAGACCAAGGTGACTGATGCTCTATAATGAGAACTGATGGCATCATAGACACAACAGGCAGAGTTTATGAAGCTGATGGACTAGTGGCTAGCAATAGGCTATGCTCTAATTTGTGCTTTGAAGCAGATGACCCATGGCTGTGACTAGACCTGTGACCCAAAGAGTGCCTATGATAGTGTGACTTGTGACCTGAGGAATGACCTAAAGAGGTAGACCCACCCACACTGCTCTAACTCTAGTTGCTACTCCCTGACCCACTGCTTGTTCTGCTATGTGATCTAGATAAACTAGGCTCTCACTACTTGGTTGACACTGCTCTCTCATATAACATCTGATACTGGCCCCGACTAGTACTGACCTTGGCTAACTCCCTGGCTATATCCCAATTGGTCCAACACATAACTATGCAAACTTCACACACCAGCCCTGCACCTCTTGCCATCAGATCTCAACCTAATATTGCTCTACTCGTGTGACCTCTAGCTCTACTTGTAGGAACTTGATCTAAGCTATGGCCTCATCTAATCTCCACTACATATTTGCCACTTTGATCAACCATAGCATCATGTGGCAAAGGTGGTCCTATGGATATATCCTCCTCTTTGTCCACCATCTACTCTCTAAGCTATCTCTCTGCCTCATCCATATCATCCTCCCCATTGATGTCTAACTCCTCATCATCACCTCCAATCTCCTCCTCACCCTCGATTTCCTCCTCCCCTCTGCCGACATCTAGGGTCTCCTCTACTATATGTACCTCTGCCTCAGCCCTCCCCTCCTCCTGCCTGACCTTAGCCTTTGGCTGCTCCTCCTCCTGTCTGACCCCCTCATCCCTCTCCTCCTCCTTTTCCACCTCAGGAATCTCATCCAAGGGAATCCTCTCAACACACTGGTGTACCCTCCTGCCCTGCCTCCCATCATCTCCTCCTCTCCTCCTCCTCCCTCCACCCCCACCATCTCCTCCATTACCTCTGTCATCACCTCCACTGCCTCCTCCACCCCTCCCCCCATCTACTCTCCCCCATCTCCTCAGCCTCCATCCCTCCCCCTCCCCCTGCCACCATCTCTACCTCCTCAGCCTCCTCAGTACACTTGTGGTATCACTGATTGCCAGCCCATTGGAGCTAGCCCATCTGGGTCTACCAATGACTGTGGCCTATGAGTCTTCTAGCATGTATCAAACTCTTCTGTTGTACCAGGATATAATGGGCCCCCACTCCAAGCCCACTGTTGTGCCACCAACCCATCAATCTATTGATCTACTAAGGGTATTGATATGGACGGTCCCCACATGGTCTCCTGAGATGATCTCGCATACTCTACTATCCACACTGGCACATCTTGCTACTCGCTGAACTACCATAATACTTGCTGGGGTAGGTACACCTCAATAATAAGTTGCGACTACACAATGTGACCAATAAGATAATGAAACTATTTGTAAAATGCCAAATGATCCCCCTCTCTGGCCCATTGTGCACAATCTTTGTACGACCTCCAAACAAATGCCATCAAAGTATTAATCTGATGCCGCTAGTATCCTGTCTCCTTGACTCTGGTTTGCTGAATAGTACCCACATATAGATAAACATATGGCATCCCATCAGCCAACTGTGGTCTTTGAATAGGAGGACAAAAGATGGGGATATGATCCCAAGCCCAGATCATAAGTACTGTGGTAGCACAACTAATACTATGTGCACCTCTATACGCCACCTCATGCAACTGATGTTAAATCATACCAAGTAGACAAGGCCCCCAAGCGAAAAAAATCCTGTCCCACCTCATCCTCACAAGCACATCTCCCTATCCGATTGAAAAATTGTGTCTGCGATGGTCTAGAATCAAGAAATTGACAATCAGCATGCATAGCATCACATCCCATCAAGGATAGTGCTCAACCATGAACTCCCACTGAATCTCATATCCCTTGATACCTAGTCCTACACCTTCATCAACTTCATAATCCTCTGTGATCACCTATTGTCCTCGGTATGGATCATAAACAACATGCTCTCCCTTGATTGAAAGGCGTAGAATCCTATACACATCCTCAAGCGTCATAGTGGCCTCCTGTCAGCAAGTGGAATGAACATGTCTTTGAGTGCCATCTCTTGGCCAGTGCTATCAGTAGTCCCCTATTTTCCCAAAAAATGGGCATATAGGTCATATAGTATAGTCCAAGATGCATTAGTCATCTTCGCTCTTTGTCTTGCAACTGATCTCTAAATGCATACATCGAAGGGCTGAACTCACGTGTATAAATGAGTGGTATTCATTTCTGTACATGTAGAAATGAGAGTTAGCACATCATTGAAAATCATCGTTACCATCTATCTAATCAAGCATATAAGTATAAACCGAGTCTAAAACAAAAGTCAATCTTGGTCAAAGTCAAATGCGTTGCATTGACTTCATTCAAATGAGTTGCACCATTTCACTTGGCATTTGCGTCTCATCTTGTCGATTGCATCACATTAGCTTACAAATGTATCATCCTTTGGCACTTGCATCGCTCCATCCATCATATGTGTCATTGTCAAACAAATGTGCCGCATGGCACCATGTTTGCACCTCAATGCTTCAATTGCGTCACTAGGCCTATCATTTGTGTTGTGATATGGTGAATGTGTCACACTAGTCCGTAAATGCGTCACTTTCAACCTAAACCTAATAGAATCCTTGCGTTTGTGTCACGACACATCAAATGTGTCAAACACAAACACAAATGCGTCTTTCACAAACACACTTGTGTCGTAACACATTCGTTGACTTGACTTCAAACCCTACAAAGGCACATAAAACGAGAAAATCACAAGGTGGGTATGATGTACTTACTGGTGCCTCTGTGCCCTCTGGCCATTTGAACGTCCGCACGATGTAGCCATGGTGCTCGGTCACTAGAATCACCATCTTTGCAAAGTCTCCCCTCTTTGAGCTCTCAAATTTGAAAAGGTAAAAATGAAAACGAATTAACTTTTTACCTGTTTTGAACCTATTTATAGGGTAAAAGTGGGATTTTCTTCAAAAATTCATTACTGGAGGCTCATTTGACCACCTTTGACTGATTTTTTGGTTGCTTTAAACATGTCAAAATCCAAAATCGATCACACCACTGATTTTATGGACATCAAATTGACTTTTCGGGACACTTTCCAATTTTTTTTGTCGTCAGGCCAAAATTTGGAAATTTTCCTGAGGGGGCATACATACTCCGTACCATCACTGGGGCATGTCTTGACTTGTTTTCTTTATCACAATGCGATAAACTACATTATGACAAAGAGGGGAAAAATGTAGACACATAAAATTGACCTAGGCTTGCAAGTTCCATTTTCACCATATTTCTTCTTAACATAATTAATTTATTTAATTATGTCCTATAGTCCGATTTCAACTATTAATTAAATATTTATTAATTATTTAATTAATTCATATATTTTATTCCTCTTGATTATTTAAGTAAATAATTTTTATTTATTTATTTATTTAAATACGTCGCTAATGTTCTAATGTCTCTCTATGATTAAATAAATTCTTAAATTTATTTAATTATCTCTTGTCCGTTATTTCCTCCTAATCATTTAAATAAATAAACTTTATTTATTTATTTAAATACGTCATTAATATCTTATGTCCTCTTCTAATTAAATAAATTCTTTAAATTTATTTAATTATTCTCCACCTTGGCATTCTCCTAATTTTAAATAAAATTATTTATTTAAAATTGTCCCACTTTCTATTTTCTTTCTCCAAGTAAATAACTAAAATTAATTATTTGATGTCACATGGTCCCACCTTTCGAATTAAATTAATTTGTAATTTAAAATGTCAACTTTCCTCCATAAATCAAATAATTTCTATTATTATTTGATTTTTCAACTTTTTCTTTTTTTTGTGCCACTCTTATCTCTTTGTCACATGCAATCTTGTCCTTTCATTTGATTTTTTAAAATCAAATCTTGACCACTCATTTCAAATTTACCTTAATATTTCCCTAACCCTAATTGTGGGTTGTCACATTTAATTTTAACCATTGATCTTAGGGCATTTGTCAATCTTCAATCTTGGCCATTCATCCAAAATTGACTTTTCTATAAAATGGTAATTTTGGTCTCATTTGCACATCTCTTGACATCTATATCTCTTGGCATTTGCATCTACATCTCTTAACTTCATATGCTATTTTATGCATATTTTATGCTTGTTTCATAGTTGCTTAGTTGCATTTTGAGGCTTTTTGATAGAATCCTTCAACATTTTCTTAGGACATTGGCATAGTCATAGCTTTCTCATCACAAATATGAGGGCACACATAATATTTCAGCAAATAGAGAAGGTGCAATGAAGGTTAATCATGGAGGTTGAAGACATTTGGTGAGATCTCTCCTTGTTTTCATGTTTTTCCTCCTTTGTACTTCATTGCTTGCTTTGGGTTTTAGTTGTTTAAGCTCTAATCTGCCAACCTAGGTTTTTCCCTAAGCTACAATTGTTGTTGAATAATATAATTGAGTTGTGCTTAAAGTGTGGGGTTTTTCTCCTGAAAGGGTTTTCTCCACGTAAAATTGTGTGTTATGTTTTCATTGTTTACTTGTTTATGATATATATGTGCATCTAAATCTATAACTATTTAAGGTTTTAAAAGAAATTTTTGCAACTACTCTCCTACTTAGATTGGTGTAGGAAGCATCTTCCATACACTTGGCTTCCTTTCAGGGGTTTCATATTCACATGGTGTGTTTTCCCTCAAGGCTATTTGTATTCCTTTTATTTCTCTTTAATTATCTTGTAGGAACCTCAAGCACTACCCTTGTAGGCCTAACATAGCATAAAGTAAAGGAGAGATACTCTACCTTAAAAATTAGTCTTGAGCTATCTCTTTCTTAACCACAAGTTTCAACTAATTTCTCTAAAGTTGACATTTCCCAACCTTTAGAACTAGTATACACTTTATAAATTTTGGATTTATAAATAGTTTAGATCACCAACAAAAGGTGCTATTGTTAAGGATAAATTAAAGGCTATTCTCATATTGAGGTGCTTGAATTGTTCAAATCAATATCATATTGGAGTGTTAATCATTGTAAAATCATACTCTCTTCTTGATTAAAGAGTGGTAGCTTTTTTTTATTAAATCTAATTAAAGACCAAAATGAAGATAAAAGATGGAGGAGAGAATATTTCTCAGATGCTCACAAGACATGGAAGATTCATGTATACCTATAAAGGAACAATAATCCACTTAGAAAGCTAAAGATAGGTAAATTTACTCAAGCCTTGTATCATGGAAATAATGTTTAAAAATTAGGAAGAAAATAATTAGTTGTAGATTGAAGGGACCAATATGCCTCAAATAATTCAAAAAACAGTGCTAGCACGAATGATAGAAGAAATAAACATTCAGATCCTAACTTTCAAAATTTTATTGCTAGAAGAAACAAGAATATAAATCAAAGTGTTCACGATTATCGTCAAAATGTAAGCATATCAAATACTCATTAAATAAACCATATTTCTTCCCAACATCTTGTTGATGGCCTAATTGACATGATTCAACTTAAGAATACTAAGATTAGTTTACCTCTCTTGAAATGATAATAGATCTGAGATTTATTATATCCAATTCTTTAAAGTTGGATCTCATATATGTTGGTTAACTCAATAGTCAATTATTCAAGGGGCCTTTGATGATTCTCAAAAGTTTAAACAAGTTTCTTCTCTAAGTGATTCTTTTCCTTTTTTGTGATGTGGGTTTTTGTATCATTTCTTTTTTCTAATTTTAAAGTTTTACTCTAGTATAATTTGAGAGATTGTAAAATAAAATAATAAAAGAAATTGAATTAACAAGAAATAAACTAAATGAATGGTTTGATTTAATATTTCATTCTTTATATAGAAAGTATGGGAAAATAATTTAAAACCCACTATATCATGATCTTTGATTTTTCAATCAATAATAAAGAAAGTACCAACTTCAAAGGATTCTAGAGTAGCATAAATATATTCACTAAACTACTATATCTCACACACAAATTCAATGAAAAAATCCAACAACTCAACATAAATAGATTTTTTCAATTCTTTTACTCTAAATTTTCACAAAATTGTAAAAAATAAAGAATTTATTAAAGTATTCTATGATTCCAAATAAAATAAATAATTGAAAAAGATGGAACCTTTATTAATTTCAACAAGAATTTTTTAACCAAAATTAAATCTTCTTTAGATTTCTTCCTCCAACTATTACTAAAAGTAATGCTACTAACTAATGTTGTCTCACAAAATAGATATTAAAAGAGCCAACCCTTATACAATATATGATGTCTCCTTTTATAGGAAAAAGAAGAGTTAAAAATTTCCATTATTAATGCATAATTTTGTAGTCAATAATTCCTTGTAGATGTTCCTATCTTTATATCACTCTAAAAGTAATTCTCTAACTCCACTTAACAAAATTTGATCCATGCATCATATTATATGAGCCCATGCATAATTCTAAAACACCACTTGACCATGCCTAAAATATGGGAGCCACATTATGAATTGAGTGGGACCCATTTTACATCAAGTATTGAAACACAAATAAAAAATAAATTAAATTATTAAGTATCTAAACATACTAAAAGTAGAAAGTTTGAATTGACACCAAATATTTGAACTTCAAGAAAAATCATCCCCTAGGTTGTTCTCTTTGGTTTGAATCACTATATGCTTTGAAATACTTTTCCACGATAGCTCAATCTAAACTATTTAGCCAAGCCACCTCGAACTTAATGTCTTCATACATTTTCTAGGAAAAATCAAGTTAATTATTCTTGTTAACCAAATATTTGTGTCAATGCAAGATCATGGGGATCCAAACTAGGCCCTTAAGTGGCAATGAAAATTTAGAAAACAGAGTTAGGCAACTTGACATGAAAATTTGCATAAGTTATTAACATAATTTGAAAAATATGTAAGAACAAAATTTTGAAAAAAATGAATGTAGTTTCTAAGATACTATTCCTTTTTTGGAAAAAAGTAAATCTATTTGGTGAAACTTTGAAATTTCAATGCAGTATTACTAAATTTTTCAGGAAAAAATAAAAAAACAAGTCTATGTCTGACCAACCTAAGTACAAGCAAAAAAATATTTATTTGAAACTTTCAATATAATTAGAGGAAACATGCCTGGATGTGCCACACTTTTTTGTAATTTTTTTGCAAGTAAATAATTATTTATGAATTTTTAATTAAAATATTTTAAAAATATTATAATTTGTTTGTCTGACCACCATAACTTGGTTGAAAATTTATGAAATTCATTTTTTTTTTAATCCTATAGTATGGGAAGCATAGAATGTACTGCATCTTTTGAATTCAAAAAATGTGAAATCATTTAAGAGTTATAAAAGTTTTACAATCAACTTATCAATAGGGACTTTAGTCGAAATGTATGTATAAAATCAATAATAATTATCTATTTAATTCCAAACAAGGCATATATCTTATATTTTTGGAAGTTTGACAATTTTCTCAATAAACTAGATTTTTATTTCATCAATATATTTGAATAAAAAAAGTCTTCTACCACTTTTTTGTCATGTTACCACTTTTTGGTCCCCCATTATCCTACACTCATCCATTTCTCAAAATTCTTTTAAAATATACCTTAAATTTCATGGGCCACTCCAATGCATTGGCATTTGGCTTTTTCCTTAGTTCAAGTCAAACTTTTCTCTCAATTTTTTCATGATCTCCTCTATAGGCTTCTCTTCATGCATTTTCATATCAAATAGTTTAGGATTAATAATCATACTTATCAAGTCTTCAAAATTATCCCTAATATTATTTATTTTTTCCTTGTATTAATGGATTCTTTGTATATATAAGGCTAATATATCCCTTTGGAATGCTATCACCCTTCTATGCCCTTAATATTAGAGTACATCGAGTTATGAATAGTGGGCTTATGGCTATCTTAACTCTTAATTAAGTCATATTATCATTGTTATATTGTTATTTAGTTAATTAGGTTAGCCTAGGGCTTATATAGGGTTATCTAAGTCATCCTGGGAGATATTCTAAGCATAAATAAGGTATATATAGAAGGCAGTGTCTTATTTCATCATCGCATTGTGAATTGTTTCAATGTATTTCTTATCATATTCTTCTATTGTGCAATTTATTTCATTACAATTGGTATGATCAAAACATGATCTTAGCACTGTAGAGGAAAGGTATTTTCTTAATATTAGAGGCCATTTTGGGAAGAGTATACTTCTCATATTTTTGCGATTTTTTATTTATTTATTTTTTTAATAGAACATATTCAAGAAGCTACAGTGCAAATTTTAGAGGAATTGGAGTATAATTGAGAAATTTATTATAGAATAAGGGTTTCTAGCCAATTTATTTGGAAAGTGAATATCTCCCAAATACTATATAATTGGTTCTTTATTTTTGGAGAGTTTTTGAAGATTTAGTAGAGGCAGGCCTATAGTAAAAATTTCATATAATTTGAAGTAGAAAGTAGTGATTTGTTGTAAAATTAGGGTTTCCAACAAATTCACTCTCAAGGTTATAAAACACCAAATTTTTGGTAGATGTTTTCGGGAGAGTATGACCTAGGCTCTAGTAAGTTATAGTAAAAGTTTATATTATTTTGAATTTATTTGTGTGATTTATTGCAAAATTATTTTATATCAACATTATGGGGCTTGCAACAAGAGGAAAAAAGAATGCTACCATATTGGACAAATATTTAGATAAGGATGGGGTAGAAATTGACGATATTAACCCTAATGATGAGATCAACAAGTTCAAGGGTGAAATTTCATCAATTAGGAATGCTACAAATGAATTTTCTAAGAAATTGGACATGATTATTCAAAGGATGAAGTGTAAGGGTGAAGATTTTCCTAGTAAGGTGGAAGATAATGCTCTTTTTGGACATGAATTCCTTGGGATTGACTCAAATTTCAAGAATGATAATTCCTTTAATATCATGTGCCTAGATAATTCATATCCAAGTTGGATATGAAAATTTTTGATGGTAAGGATCCAACCAATTGGCTCTACCAAATGGAGTAGTTATTTGATAGTCATCATGTTCCTAGTCAACAAAAGGTGGCTATGGAATCATTATACCTGTAACTAGATCAATTTTTTTGGTATCATTGGTTATATGATGAGAAGAGGAAGGGTTGTGTGGTCACATGGTCAATTTTTCAAGAGGAACTTGCTACCCATTATGGAGATAACTTTATAGACAACTACTTTTTCCAACTCACTAAATTAAAGAAAATAGGTATGGTCAAGGATTATATTCAAAAATTTCAAACCCTTTATCTAAGAGTGGAGAATGCGAGAATAAAATTTGAAGGAACTATTTCTATGTGGGTTAAAGGATCACATAAAATATGAGGTATAGTTGTTCCAACCACAATCCTTATCGCACACCATATTAATGGAAAGACAAGTTGACGATAAGTTTTTGGCTATTAGGGTAAAAGCACAAAGCTGTGTCACATGTTCAACCAATTAAACGATTTCAAGCATACTGATTCTGACCAGAAAGTGTTTAGTTGATAGGTTTTTGGCCAAAACCACACAACAATGACCTAATGTTGACATGGAAGTACGTATTCGGCTGGTAGGGTTTCGGTCGAAACCCTTCCAACTGAATACTTTTCAACCGAAACTAAGGATTATAAAATTAAAAAGAGGGCCCACCCCATTTTTGCATGTTCGGGTGGAAGAGTTGAGGGCGAGTCGTGGTCGACCGAGCTAGGGTTTCATCGACTATAAAACATAATCAAACAACAAGTTCATCACACTTTTTCTCCTCTTTCTTGGAGTGTTTTGTTTGTGGTCTCGATGAGTCGTGCATTGAGGTTTAGTGTTTTTCTTGTGTTTGTTAGAGCTGCAAGTATATTTTGACAATTGTGGTGATATTACAGGCACATAATAGTGTGTCCATATGATTTTTTTCCAATTTGTAAATAAAATGTCTAGTAGTTAGAATGGCATTATGAAAATTTTATTTTTGTTAATAAATTGTGAATGGTAGTGTAAATGTTGTTTTTGGCAATGAACTATGGATATCTCATATGAATTGTGAATGACTTGAATAAATTTGTGATATTCAGTTTTGCGAATGACTCATATGAATTGTGAATGACTTGAATAAATTTGTGATATTCAGTTTTGAGAATGAATAAACCCTTATTTACAGTTACAAGGGTTTTGGTAATGAATACACTCTTATTTACTTGTGATATTCGGTTTTGGGTATGAATAAAACCTTTTTTATAGTTACAAGGGTTTTGGTAATGAATAAACTCTTATTTATAGTTGCAATAAACCCTTGAATGGAAATGAGATTTTTGATTATTTGTTGTTACATTAGACCCTCACAAAACTGCAAAATGCTAGAAAACCAATAACCTGATTTTTTGTTTATAAACTATTACATATAAAAAATGAGGGTATTGGTAAATTGTTTGCCATTAATTTTAAACAAGATATAACCCCTATTTTTTAAACACTGCCTAGATGACAATATAAAACTATCTAGGCCTAAATACATTTATGTTCAAGACCTATTTTGCATTGTCATTAGCAACTTTACCATGCATTGCCATTTGTAATATGATATTTTCCCTTCTAAACTATATGACTTGCTTTTCTAGTGGCTACAAATCCATCTCTTTTCAAAGCTTCTACTAGTGTACGTTTGTTTTGGGGAATGAATATACCATTATATTCTTTGATAATCCTTGACAACAAGCAAACAAAAGTCGATCATTGCATAAATAAATTTTTATCACTATCATTCTCCTTCGATGAACCTCCATATGGTGCTTAACAAATATTCTATCACTTAAGCTCTACATGATTTAATATTTTAATACCTTTGGGCATGAAGAAAAGGCACTTGCCCTTGTCTATTATAGACTTTGTGATTAGCACCAAAAATCAATGCTACTATGTACTACCATGGAAACACCAAAAATAGGTCTACAATCCATGTACTTTTGATCTCAAGGACTATCTTTTAAATGATATTTTGATACAGTGACAGTTGATTATGAAATTTATTTTAAAATTTTTCACATGGACAATGAAAACAGTGCTTCCCAATAGAGTTGCTAAGAGGAAAGATGTAATAAGAAGCAAATAAAGTTGCATCTCTATACTTTTCAAGATAAATAAATTGCATGTATAGGAAAGGAAACAACTTAGGCAGGAACTAGCCACATGGCAACCCTTGTTATAAAAGGCTTTGCAATTTCAAATATTGAGTGTTATAACAAGGCATCTCTAATGCACCGTTCTTCAAATCTTTGTTCCTATATATAGAAGGAATACTAATTCTCTTCTATATCAAATGATGTTTGGGACTTCAAGATTGAATAAGAGAAATATACAAATCAATTATAGATTTCTATTATTTCACAAAATTTATGAGTTGGTTAATGTGATAGTCTCATCTCATCATTATACTGTGAACAGTGTCTCTCTCCTTTGAATTTTTCAGTGAGTGAATTCTTTAAGTTCTGCCTCACCTTCCTTTGATAATAATGAGTTCTATATTATTGATCTTGAATCATTTCATGAACCATTTGCTACCAAGGTTGACTAAGCACATGAAAGTTGTTAAAATCTTCTGAACCTTTTGAAGATGGAAACCAATTTTCACAATCTTCAACATAGATATATACTTGGATTAATATACTTATATGTATAAAAATAATTTTTTTTTAATGGGACACCATTTTCATTGAATTTTACAATAGTGTTCCTAATGATAAATGTACGTTGATACATGAGTTTCCCCCATTAGCTTATCTTACACCCTCAGTATGGGTTAACTGACATTGGGACATTAACTCCCATATCTACTTCTTTGCCAATACCCTCAATCATCTTCATCTTAAACTTGTAAAATATTTACCTCTGTGTATAGGATAGTGAGATTTATTATGATTTTCTAATAAAGCATATTTAAGAAAATGGCACCTTGTCTTAAAAACAAATTTACTGATATATATATATATATATAAATATATAAATATATATATGTGTGTATGTACATATGTGTATGTGTGTACGTATGTATGTATGTACATATACATATGTATATGTATGTATCTGTAGAGGAGGCAGACCAACTACTTAGCAGCTCTAGGTCACAGAGAGTCGAGTGTTGAAGGCTGCCCTAATCTACCTCAAGTTGGATGAGTGTTTATGATAGTGTTACGATGTTTAAGGGTAGAAAATTAGGAGCACTCTCTTGATTATTCTATCAATCTACTAACCCTAGAGTTATGTTTGGGCTAAGTGAGCAGGTTTCAGGAACCCAAATTGTGACTTTGTCAACTCTCTGCCAGAAGACAACAACACGTGATAGGGATGACAACATGACACACTAGCATATCACAAGTGCACTATCATCCGTACAAATAGAAAGTGAAAAAGGACAGTTGGAGACACTAAAAACCTACTAATAGCTTAGCTATTGAATTTTAAGGTGATGATGAAAACAAGAAATGAGGAATAACTAAAACAAGAAGAGAGATGCTATAAGAAATGACAAGAATGAGAAAGGAAAGAGTTCAACTCATGAAAGGTCTAGTTCTCTCGCAAGCTCCACATGAACAAGTACCTCACATAGAAAAGTGAGGAAAAATGTTGGGGTTGTTTCGAGGCTTGCTACAGTCAAACCCTCATTTTGGTGTTCCCACCCCCATGAAGATCTAGATAGATAGATAAATTAAAATGTGATAAAGAAATTATGTTGGAAAGGAAAAGATAAATACTACAATAAGCACTATGCTACTCAAATCCAACAACAATGCAATCATGAATTAACACCACCCTCAACTAGAGGCATTCAAGGCCAATGAGAAAGGAATGCAAGCTTACAACCATGGAAAAGTTAATGTGGCCATTGTGATGCCGAAGGAAGCCTTGCAAGACACCAAGTTGTAGCTTCTATGGTAGATGTGAAGAATGCTATGATGTTCGAATAGTAAAGTTGATAGTGGAACAAGTAGCCAAGAAGTGTGAGAGAATGTGAAAATTGTGTAGAAGCTATCCAATAATGTCTAGAGAGAACCATGAGAATGAGAGATATTCATTTCTAAGTGAATTTGAGAGGGAAAGAGCCATTCAAAGGTTGGCTGAAGGGCGTAGATATGTTACACTTTGTCCCCAATGGTGAACATAACACCTTTGTAGATTGTAGAGGTAGAAATCCTGTCAAGACGACAATGCGCCACACAAACATTTGCACATCATGCACATGTCCTCAACATGAATTCCCCCTCCAACACTATAAATAGGTGCCAAGTGGATGGAATACAGATGGAGGATGTGGAATTACATTTTTGGGTTTGATTTTTCTAAGGTGAAGGGTACAAACGAGAAACTTGCAAGAGGGTGCAAATTCACACCTATACATTTTTCCCCCACTTTAATGAACATGAGTGCCAATGAGTGTTCGATAAAGTAGGTTAAAAGAGTTCCACGAAAAATATACCTAAACCATCAAGGAAGCAGATCACAATGTAGCATGCTCGAAAGTGCAAGGCAGGCAAATGGTTCCACAGGTACTCGGTCTTGAAGAGAGTTGAACAAAATGCACCGGAGGCCCACAAACCAAAGGAAAATAGATCCCATAGGATGAAAGTACTTTACAGGTCCTTAGACTTGCAAAGAAGGCATCCTAGGTGCTCAGTCATGAGGAAGTCCAATGTAAGAGGCTCTGCGGAGTTTGATTGAAAATCAACTTCACAGGCACACCTGCAAAGCAACATGTTAATCCATAGAAAAAACATGTTAGACATCAAAAAGAAGCCACATAGGTAAAAAAGAAGATAGTCACATAGATAGTCAATAATTAAAGGAAGAGATTTCAAAGGGGTCCCTTGGGAACCCTTCAAAAGAAAAAGGGGTCCACTCAAGGGACACTTTGTTTGAAAGTGCAACAATATTTTTTGCAAATCAATTCAACATCAAGGAATTCAAAAGGAAGAAAGCCCCCTCGCAAGGGGAAGGTCAAGAATTCACCCATAGGAAAAGATGCTCCTTCCTTAGAGGAAAGTTTCTCAAATTATTTCTTTATGAACCCATGATGAAGGAAAAGTATTTTGCTATGGGTCCTTGTTGAGGAACACAATTTTTGAAAACTAGAGATTTTCAAGAAGAGTTTCGTTGGCCACTGAATGCACCTTTTGAAAATTGAAGTGATGTGATAGCCCTTCTTAGGATGGTGTGTGTGAATACAAAGGAACGTGACATCCGAAGGAGAGAAAAACAAGAATAAAAGTAATGTTGTGGCATGTGAAACACAACAAGATGTAATTGTGGTAATGTTGCCGCACATGCGAGGGACAACACATGAGCACCACAACATCACAAGGCAAGCAAATAAGAGAGAAAGATAAAAATAAAGGAGAATACAATGGCATAACGAACAAGAGACAGGAGGATCTAATATTTCAGGGTTAGAGCTGCTCATAAATATAGATAGATAAGTATAATATATAAATGAACTGTCATCAACCCCCTAATATATTAGACCATATGAAAAAGGCACATTAAGATAGAATGGAAATAAAAAATTAGATCAACATGGAAGGGAGGCCTAAATGTTGGGATATGGTATTGTACACCATTGCATAAGTTGATTTATCATATTATTGTAATTAAATAATTATTTAGTTGTGATGCATCTTGGTGGTGTGGTTAATCACAATAGGTAATTATTATGGGATCCACTTATGTTGTATTGTAACATTGTATTATTATTATTTGTGTGGGAGGCATGTGATAATAATTTAATATTGGGGAAATATTAAATAATGTGATGTCTTAGTACCTAATATTAAATGAGGGGTTAGTGGTTTTGTATTCACATGGTTTTGTGGTTTGTGGTTTTACCTTACCACTAGTTGTATTTTGTGTGAGCTTGTGTCTATAAAGAAAACACATATGTAATGGTTTAGGTTGGTTGTCATTATTGAGTCTTCTTGTGGAGTGAATTTGTGAATCATGGCATGGGATGTGTGGATTCATGCTTGGACACATGGGAATGCATTAGAGGGCTTGATGCTTCAGAGGTATTCATTGTAACTCTTGTATTGCTTTATTGCTAAATAATATGATGGAGTATGGATGCTTTTGGAGGCTAGGTTTTTCCCTCTTGAGAGTTTTCCCAGGGTATATCTTGTGTTATTTTGTGGCTTGTCTATTTGATCTATGCATTTTGGCAACTTGTATGCATGTTTATCTCTCATGGGTTATGTAGGAAATGGATTAAGATCATGGGTTAAATGCAATATTTCCTAACCCTAAATGCCCCCAACACTTTGCATTGTCCCTAATTGTTGAAAATAAATACATGACAAAGAGAAGAATGATGTGACAAATAGAAGAATTTATACGACCTAAAAACACTCCCATCTCCAAGCATCTATGAGGGTGACAAGGGTCATTAGGGAACATATAAAACAAGCATGGGGGAACACAATACACACACACACACACCATATAATCTATAGATAAAGAAGAGGCACCCTCTACTCCTCATCAACCAAGAGGTTGTCGTTCTCCCAGTATAGATCATTGTAAGGGGAGGGTGGATGAGCCTACAAGGGAAAAATATCAAGGGGGTACCCTCCGACCTTCCTACAACAAGAGCCAAGGAAGAAGTACCCTCAAGGTCTTCTCCACCTAGTTCTTGTGAGGTGAATGTCAACAATATTGTGAATATCACTGATAGGGCCAAGACATCAATTTGAACATGCACTTTATAGGAGTGTCATGCATCAACTCAATGGGCCATGGAGGTAGTGCCCGAGATCCACTGCTGGGCTCACCGAAAGATTTGGGAGTAGTGGAAAACTATGGGAATGCCAGGGATTCCTCCATCACTAGGACGACACAAGCTAATGAAGAACAACCTTCCAAAGAAGGAGAACCCTTCTTTCGACCCCCATTGCTAGCAGGATCATCCTCCATCTTTCTCTTCATCATAGGATGTGAAATCCCCACAGATGAAGCAAAGGGCACAGAGGAAGAGAAAAAAACCATAGAAGACACCACTGAGGTATTCGACATGTCTACGGGTTTTGAAAATGGTAGGATATCTGGTAGGGACATTAGAAGGGGAGGATTGACCAAAGGAGAAATGAATACCTACACCCTCTTCGAGTGAGGATTGTTCACACTCATAGGGGGAGTTGAAAGCAAGAATGAGGCTAAGGGAACTAAAGCAGGAAGAGAGGAAGAGGAGGACACAATAAAATATGCCGAAGAGAGAGTTGCTAGTTCCCCTTCTTTTGCAAGGTGACCTACTTAGCAGCTAGAGCCTTCCTTTGATGCTTGCATTCACTCACAAGGCAGTTTCTATGACTCTGGGAGCTAGAGGCCATGGCCTAAGAAGGAATGAAAGACTCTTGTTTAGCCATCTAAGTATCCATCACAATCATTTTCGGTGGAGGGAGGGACTCCTAGATGGGAATAGGAGGAAGAGATGGAGAATATGATGCAACAACAATGGGGGGAGAAGTTTGAGCATCTTAGCGATAGGCCTCTTCCTATTTACTACCTTAGAGGTAGGAGTAGTAGGAGGCCACAAAGGTTGAGACATAGAAGAAATTCCATGGGGACCCTTCCTCTTACCATACAAAATGGGCCGAGGCACTGCGGGTAAGATAGGAAGTTCAAATGTTGGACACTTAGGCTCTCGCCAAGTGGGTACCATTGGACTCCTTAGTAATCAAATAGGACTAGAAGTCAAGCACACCGCAGTAGGGTGAGAGGAAGTAGTAGGTGGGATAGAAGAAGAAGAAGTGCCCTAAGCGTGGGCAGGCTTTCCCTTCAAGAGGAAGAGGTAGCTTGCTGCTATGTCATAGTGTGGGTCATCTTTGGCTGCCCCTTGCCCCCAATTTTGTACTTAATGTAATTTTGATAAAGTAAGTCTATTCTAGGAGGAAGTGGACCAACCGGGGTGGGAAAAAAATGATCCAAGTAATAACCCCCAATGGATACCAATGGATGATATCCACTGTCATGCACGACATGCATGACACCTTCGTGAGAGAACTTCAGACATTTGTGAATAACAAAAGTAGTTCCATTTATAGAATCTAGCCAAGGGATGCCCAACTTCACCCTAAATAGATGAGATTCTAGAATGAAATTGAAAGTGGTATCTATAGCCTTGGATCCCACTAGGATAGAAAGAGTTATGGAACCATACGGGGTGAGAGAAATGCCATTGTGCATACGTATAATAGTTTTCATCCCCTCATATTCCTCCCTCTATAAATAATTTAGCAAAAGAGTCTCTTCCATGATAACATTCACGTGACTCGTGAGGTCAACTAGGACTCTTATCACAATGTTTCCATTGAGGTGAGAAGGAATATATAGGGGATAGGCTTCGTTGTTCATGGGTAAGTCCTAGGAGATGAAAGTCACATCTGGAAAGCCGATCACAAGCTGAGGGGACTAGGAGTGAACGAGACCACATTTACATATGTCGAGGCTTTAGGAGAAGCATCTGAGAGATCAATAATTAAGTTCGTAGAGTGATACAAAAATGGGTCCATATAAATCTACAACTTACTATTTTCCTTATCCACTGACTTAAATTTGCATTTTGATTCTTACCATCGAGATGAATGGTATTGTCATCTATGTGATCTTGTATCTCATGATGCAGGTGCATGCAATGTTCAGTATCATGCTTGTGGACATAGTGGTCCTGGTAGAATGCATTTCTGTCATACTAGTCAGGGTAAGGCTCTTTGAGAGGTTGAGGATCTTCCAATGTTATGATTTTATCCTTTAACAACTTTTGTAGAATAGAGGAGTAATATTCAAATAGTTTTGTAAACTATCTATCATGCTTGAGGCCTCGATCATTAGTCATGGCAACTACATTTGCAATGGATTTTCCTTTTCCTAAAATTGACACTATAGATATTCCTTCGAAATGAGAGAATGAGGAGGATCCTTGAACTGAACAATTGTTTGTTGGTACTCCCGCATCGCAACACATAGATGTGCAAAAGGATATTTCATCAAGGCAAATTTCTCTTTCCAATATCACTGCAGGTTGCTTATGAATACCTTCTATACATCGAAGTCAAGTAGTGGGTAATATATTTGTGAGAAGAGAACTTGGTATCGCACAACGAAATCAGTGATCTTCTCATGCTCTCCTTGCTTACATCAGACAAGATTTGAGAATGTCATCTTCAAACTGATGTTATATTGGAATTTCTAGAGAAATTGATTAACAAGTTGATTGAATGAGAATATAGAATTGTTAGGAAAGGAATAGTACCACTCTAGTGATGTATCCTTGAGAGATTAAGGAAAAAGCTTAGTCATCAAATCATCATGGTGAAAGAAATCCATACACATTGCATTAAAAGTGGATACATGTGTTTGAGGATCCCCTTTATCACCATATTTCTCAAACTTAGGGATCTCCATTCCTTGAGGGAAAGGAGTGTTTAAGACTGCTATAGATAGGGGGTTGTGTTGGAAGAAAGGCTGGAAGATGGGTTGAGAAGAATCCTGGGATAGGTTTGCTAAATGGTTTTACATCTGGCCCATGTTTTGAAGCAAAGCGTTCAAAATAGGGTCATTAGATGATGTGAGACCAATAGAGCCACCATTGGGGCTACCACCGAACCCACCTCCAGAACCACCTTCCAAGCCCCCACTAGAGCTTCCACCAAGACCATCGCCATGGTCACCGCCATGGCCCCCACTAGAGCGATCACTGCCAAATCCACTATTATGACCGCCATCGACACCACTGCCAATGACACCACCACTACCAAAACCACCACCACTCATTCCACCAGAGCCCCCACCACTAGGGGCACTAGGAGGAGTGAAGCTAAAGACAAGGCGTATTTTACTCATCTTGATTGTGTGGGATGTTCGAGGAGCAAAGGAAACACTAATTGAAGGGCCTATTTCAGTCATGTATATAGACATTATAGGCATCAAGCACCGTCCCTCAGGTAGTACCCGATCTAGTGTTATACGAAGGGATGTATACTTCAATAGATCGGTGAGGCCGTGTAAGAATCCGTTTGATGTTTTCCTAACAAGTATCTCACCTCATTAACAATCCCAGTGACTCTTGTCATATTTGGTACTCTCTCCAAGTGATTTATGAGATTTAACAGTATTCTATTTAATGCCATAATGTGTTATGCGAGAATATTTACAGCATCATCCTCATCCATAAACAAAGTTGTAGGAGATGCTTGAGGAGTGGGTACATGAGTGGCCTCATCAACGAAATCCATCTCAGCTGTCAAAATATCCTCTTGAGAAAGATGATCAGTAGTAAGGACTGTGGTAAAGCTAGAAGTGACCTTCATCATATGCATTCATAAGTGTCTCAAACTCCTTCTGACGATGTACCCAAAGGTTGTAGACTGGGTTGTGATGCTCATAAAACCCCACAACACCTAAGTTTGTAATGGTCACTGAGTGTGAGGGAAAGAGTCTCAACACAAAGAAACAAATGGAAATTTTTCACACCGGGTTCACCAAAATGTAAAGGAGGGGAATTCACCACTTAGCGGCTCTAGGTCACGAAGAGTTGAGAGTTGAAGACTACCCTAATCTACCTCAAGTTGGATGAGTGTTTAGGATAATGTTATGATGTTTACGGGTTGAGAATGAAGAGAACTCTCAGTGCTTATATCAATCTATTGACCCAAGAGTTATGTTTGCTCGCTAAGCGAGTAGGTTTCATGAACTTGACTATGACTCTATCAACTCTCTGCCAGAAGAAAGCAAAGCATAAGAGGGATGACATCACAACACATTGGCATATCATAAGTGCACTATCATCTGTACGAACAAATAGTGAAAAAGGATAGTCGAAGGTACTAAAAACCTACTAACAACTTAGCTATTCAAGTTTGAAGTGATGACTAAAACAAGAAATGATGGAATAATTGAAATATTAAGAGAGATGCTATAAGAAATGAAAAGGACAAGAAAGGAAAGAGTTCAACTCATGAAATTTCTAGTTCTCCCACAAGCTCCACATGAACAAGTACCTACACACAAAAAAGCAGGGAAAAATATTGGGCTTGTTTTGGGGCTTGTCGTAGTCAAACCCTTGTTTTGGTGTTCCCACCTCCACGGACAACTAGATAGATAAAGAAATTAAAATGCAATAAAGAAAGTATGATAGAAAGGAAAAGATACCAAATACTACAAGAAGCACTATGCTACTGAAATCAAACAACAATGCAATAGTGAACAAACAATACCACCCTCAACCAGAGGCACTCAAGGCCGATGAGAGTGGAATGCAAGCTTACAACTATGGCAGAGTCAACGTGGCCGTAGCAATGCCAGAGGAAGTCTTGCAAGACATCAAGTTGTAGCTTTTATGGTAGATGTGAAGAATGTTGTGATGTTGGAATAGTAGATTTGATAGTGAAACAAGTAGCCAAGAAGTGTGAGAGAATGTGAGAATTGTGTAGAAGCTATCCAAGAATGTCTAGAGAGAACCATGAGAATGAGCTCGATAGTCATTTCTAGGTGAATTTGAGAGGGAAAGAGCTGTTCAAAGATTGACTGTTGGGCGTAGATACGTTACACTTCGGCTCCAACGATGAATGTAATGCATCTATAGATTCCATAGGTAGGAATCTTGTTAGGATGGTAGCGTGCCTCGCATGCGTCCCTGACATAAATTTTCCCATCGATACTATAAACAAGTTCCAAATGGATGGAATACAAATAGAGTATTTGGAATTACATTGTCGGGTTTGATATTTCTAAGATGAAGGGTGTAAAAGGGGAACTTGCAAGGGGGGTGCAAATTCATGCCTATACAGTATGTATGTATACATATGTATATGTGTATGTATGTATGTATGTATATGTATATGTATGTATGTATATGTGTATGTGTATATGTATGTATGTATGTATGAATGTATCTATGCATGTATATATGTATGTATATACATATGTATATGTATGTAGGTATAAATATATGTATGTATGTACATGTATACATACATACATATGTGTATATGAATACATGCATACATATATATATATACATACATGTATACATACATACACATATATACATAATACGTACATACATAAACATATGTACACATACATACATACATATATATATATAATATGTATGTACATTTGTATATATACATATATACATGTATATATGTATTTATAGTTGTGTGTCAACATCAAAAACATGATTTTGTTCACCCATGTTTAAATTTTAAAAATGATTCAGTTAGAGAACATGTGCTAATTATTAGATGGTTGTGCATGATAAACACTAAAGCTTTGAACTCTTAAAACCTACTAAATATCTCATCCTTGGTATTTAAGAAGTATCTATCCATGTCTTGCAAGAGAAATCATCAAAGAAAGAAACATAGAACATGCTTCCTACAATTGATCCTATTGACATTAGTCCAGACACATCCAAATGCACTAACTCTAGGATTTTATTTTGACCTATGATCCTTGCTTGAGAAAGCAACAACCTTGGCATGAATTCAAAGCATGCACATCCTCTACAAACTCCATGTTGTTCAATATTGAACTTTGAAAGTCTTGTGGCAATATCCCTTATATTAGGCAATTTTGTGTGATGCAAAAAATCCATCCTCTTGTGCCATAACTGACACAAAATGTCAATTTAACTTTTAAAGCTTTGGACTAAAATTGGTTCACCTTGTAACTTATAACTTCGTTTCCTTCTCTAATCCCTATAACTCATGTTGTAATAGGCATAAATTTTGGTCACTAAAGAATCATATCGGTTGGTCATGTAAGCTTCTTCAATATTATAGATATATTGCACCTTCATGTATTTTTTTGTCATTATCTCTTTAGAGTTGTCATTTCTTATGTTGTTCTAAGTTGTATAAGGTTCAATTTCATAGAGATAACTTTCCATCTCATTAGATATAAAGTTAAAAAATGTTTTAGTTTTGAAACTTGAAAAAATTATAATTTAAAAATGTTTAAGTTTTGAAACTTGATAACTTTGCAATTTAAATATTTTTTAGTTTTGAAACTTTATAAATTTGTAATTTAAATATTTTGTTTTAATGATATGTAGATCTCTTTATTTATATACATATATATGGTTGATGATCAAGTATCTCACCATTCTGCTCAATCTGAGCGTCATGCTCAGGCTAGATCAAATTTATATGAGAGTATTGGTAGATTAGAAAATGCATTGAGATGTTTAGATTAAACCATTCATAACTCTCCTAATTTGGCTAATAGAGATAGATTAGTCAATATTAGAGATGGGATTTTACATATGATTGGGACCATTTGATCATACAATCCTTACGATGACCTCAACATTGATTAGTTTTATTTATCTCCTGCCATGAGTGTTACTGGCACAGAGAAATGGAGACCTATTAGTAAGTTAGTTTCAAAAGATAATGTGCATACCATGTTCCATTTTTATAAGGGAAAATATAGAATTAGAGGATATATAGTGATTAGGTGTGTAGATGAGCTTGTTGCTCTATTAATATATCTTAGATGGTTGGCAATGCCATCATAGATAGCCTCACAATGATGAGATACCACTTTATTTTTGCAAATAGTTATATGTAGAGTTTCATTTATAGATATATGTGGACTACACATCTTTTCTTGAGCATGCTAGACAGGGTAGAGGCAGGTTTTTCGACAAACTGGAGTATGGACATCCAAATTTTCCACCGCCCTTGAACAAGAGGGCATTAGTTGGTCCAAACCTTTTGGTTCTACCAAAATGTTTGGAATTAGAAGCATAAGGGAATACATCATCATGCTCCACCAGATCCAAGATTTTTAATAGTATTACCACCATTACCACACAAATTGATTAGATGTCATCTAATCACGTTGGTAGATACTTATTACAAATGTGAATTATCCTTCCTACTAAGGCTACATCTACTACTTATGATCCATTTATTTGTGCCAATCTACCATCATCATCAGATGTTACCCATATGAGTGACACAATTATAAATAATGTGTGTGCAGTCTCCATTATTGATCTGCTAGCAGCTTACCATTTCATTAGTGAGGAGCATGGGATCCCTCTTGATCATGTATCGACCCTTATCATATGTTGACATCCTATTGCACATACGAGATAGGAGGTGGTTGCTTCACAGGACATTCCACACCATCCTACAAGCTCCCATATGTGACATGTTTCTATCGATCCTACAACTCGTCTAGGTTCTCAGCATGTTATAGATCATGTTGAGGTTACTGTGCCACCTGATATTGTTTGTGGCACATATAGTGCACTTCCTTTTGGCACTGATACTATACCGCCTATAAATTCCCTTGAGGTGTCTTTGCACTCTTGTGATATCAGTGGGATTGGTAGAGCCCTCAATGATATACAACACATACTTGAATACTTTATATATAAATTGCATTCTAAATATTTACATGTAAATATATTTTAAATAAAAGTGATTTTAAAGTAGTTCTAACTCCTGAATGAAATCATGTATTTGAAAATTTGGACAATAATATGGTGGTTTTTCAAAGTTTGGAAATTTGGAGCATGATGGTGATCCCATGCATTATACAGTTGAGGTACATTTAAATAATAAAAAATTAAATTACTTGATGTACATTTGAACACATTGAACTTGTACATTGTAAGTTTTAGATAATTTGACATATATGTACACATGTGTATTAAATTAAATTACATGTACTTGAACTTGTGTAGGGCTTGGGACAGGGTGTGGGACAGGGATCGAGATGGGTTGGATCATGAGAGGGATCGAGACAACTTGGATCAAGAGAGGAATAAAAACAGCCTAGATCAAGACATGGGTCAAGAGAGGGATTAGGGCAGGGATCAAATTCATCTATTCATACTATATATCCTTCTATTTGAGTTGTTTTACATGTCACATTATATATACATTTTACATTATGGTTTTTCATGTCATGTTATATGCATGTACACATTATTATGGTTTGAAAACTTGTTATGATTTACATCACATTATATATATGAACACATTATGGTATACATACATACATTACATTACATGGTTTGTCATGTCACATTATATACAAATTTAATACATTAATTTGGTTTACACTACATCATGGTTTTATTTATTTAGTAAGTTTGTACCTTAATTTTTTTCCTTAAATATGTTCTTGATCAAAATTAGAGTTACACATGTATTAATTTTTTCTTTAAAGTCAATCTTGATTAATTGAACCTAAATAAAAATGTTGGAATAGAATGGTTTCTCTTTGTAAATTTAAAAAGATGGATGTAATTAATTATAGAAATGAATGTCTTTAAATAGGTTAGGAAATAGAAATAATTTGAATGCAAATATTAAGTTAGGTCAATTCCTAAGAGATGATGTTATAAGTGGATTTGAAAAAATGAAATCAAATATTCTTGAACTTAAGAATTCCATGGAACAAATGCAATTGGAAATAGATGAACAATAAGGAAATTTATGCAAAATGGATTTTTTTAGTCACTAGGTATCAATTATTGCATATGAATTTAAACATGCTTGAGCAAAGAAAGTGAGAGATGATGTTATAAGTGGAGTTGAACAAATGAAATCAAAGATTCTTGAACTTAATAATTCCATGGAACAAATGCAATTGGAAATAGATGAACAATAAGGAACTTTAGGAAAAATGGATTTATTTAGTCACTAGGTTTCAATTATTGCATATTAATTTAAACATGCTCGAGCAAAGAAAGTGAGAGATGATGCTATATGTGGATTTGAAGAAATGAAATCAAAGATTATTGAACTTAAGAATTCAATGGAACAAATGCAATTAGAAATAGATGAACAATAAGGAACTTTAGGAAAAATGGATTTATTTATTCACTAGGTTTCAAGTATTGCATATGAATTTAAACATGCTTGGGCAAGGAAAGTGAGAGATGATGCTATAAGTGGAGTTGAACAAATGAAATCAAATATTCTTGAACTTAAGAATTTCATGGAACAAATGCAATTGGAAATAGATTAAATAAGGAAATTTAGGAAAAATGAATTTAAAGTCATTAGGTTTTGTATTGCATTTAAGAATTTAAACATGCAAGCAAAGAAAATTAGAGATGATTCTATAAGTGGAGTTGAACAAATGAAATCAAAGATTCTTGAACTTAAGAATTCCATGGAAAAAATGCAATTGGAAATAGATGATAATGAATTTAGGAAATTTATGAATTTTTGAAGTCACTAGGTTTTGTATTGCATAAGTTCAATTTACATGCAAGCAAATAAAGTGATCTAGATGATGCTATATTAAGTGGAGTTGAACAATTGAAATCAAAGATTCTTGAACTTAAGAATTCCATGGAACATAAAAATGAAATTGCAAATAGATGATAATGAATTTAGGTAAAATGTTCATTTTTAAAGTCACTAGGTTAAATGTATTGCATATGATGCTATTAGTGGAGTTAAATGTAAATGAAATCAAAGATTCTTGAACTTGAGAATTTCATGGAATAAATGCAGTTGGAAATAGATTCAATAAGAAAATTTAGGAAAAATGAATTTAAAGTCATTAGGTTTTGTATTACATTTAAGAATTTAAACATGCAAGCAAAGAAAGTGAGAGATGATGCTATAAGTGGAGTTGAACAAACGAAATCAAAGATTCTTGAACTTAAGAATTCCATGGAACGAATGCAATTGGAAATAGATGATAACGAATTTAGGAAATTTATGAATTTTTAAAGTCACTAGGTTTTATATTGCATAAGTATTTACATGCAAGCAAAGAACATGATCTAGATGATGCTATATTAAGTGCACTTGAACAAACGAAATAAAATATTATTGAACTTAAGAATTCCATGGAACATAAAAATGCAATTGAAAATAGATGATACAAAATTTAGGAAAAATGTTCATTTTTAAAGTCTCCAAGTTAAATGTATTGCATATGATGCTATAAGTGGAGTTATATGTAAATGAAATCAAAGATTCTTGAACTTAATAATTCCATGGAACAAATGAAGTTGGAAATAGATTCAATAAGGAACTTTAGGAAAAATGAATTTAAAGTCATTAGGTTTTGTATTGCATAAGAATTTACATGCAAGCAAATAAATTGAGAGATGATGTTATAAGTGGAGTTGAACAAATGAAATCCAATATTCTTGAACTTAAGAATTCCACATGGAACAAATGCAATTGGAAATAGATGATAAGAAATTTAGGAAATTTATGAATTTTGGTTTTGTATTGCATAATAATTTACATGAAAGCAAATAAAGTGATCTAGGTGAGCACTATATTAAGTGGATTTAAACAAATGAAATCAGAGATTCTTGAACTTAAGAATTCCATTGAACATAAAAATGCAATTGGAAATAGATGATAAGGAATTTAGGAAAAATGGCAATTTTTAAAGTCACAAGGTTAAACGTATTGCATATGATGCTATAAGTGGAGTTGAACAAATAAAATCATAGATTCTTGAACTTAAGAATTCCATGGAACAAATGCAATTGGAAATAGATGATTTAAGGAATTTCTAGGGAAATGGATTTTTAAAGTTACTAGGTTTTGTATTGCATATGATGCACTGCAAGTGGAGTTGATCAAATGAAATAAAATATTCTTGAACTTAAGAATTCCATAGAACAAAAAAATGTAATTGGAAATAGATGATTTAGGAATTTAGGCAAAATGTTCATTTTTAAAGTCACTAGGTTTTGTATTGCATATGATGCTATAAGTGGAGTTGAACAAATAAAATTAAAGATTCTTGAACTTAAGAATTCCATATAATCTAATACATGAATTTACATGTGTAAACAAAGAAAGTGATCTAAATGATGTTATAAGTGGAGTTGAATGTAAATGAAATCAAAGATTCTTGAACTTAAGAATTCCACATGGAACATTTAAATACAATTGGAAATAGATGACTAAGCCTTTGAAAAAAACCCATTCTAAATCATGTCACATGTCCAATCAATATAGATATCCATATCTATAAAAAAAATTGAATATATATATCCAGTCATGTATCTAAAAAATATATGTCATGTGTACAATGTATAAACTTAAATAACTTAAAGCTCTTGGTGCATATAATCTAGATCCTCTCTATCTTTAATTATCTCTAAAATATTTTCATGATCTTCAGTAGGAAACCTCCACTTTTTTTTGGCATGTCCTCTTTTAGGTAAAGTTTCTAAATTTATTTTTGTTGCTTTAACTAAGTGATTATAATGTAGAACCATTTGTCCTGACATATAATCAACAAATATAATACCATTTTTATCTATCTTTATTTTTTGATAATATGTGCCTTCAATAATGAATGATCCAATGTGATACTATTGTCCATCACCATCTATCATCAATTCCACAAATTTTTATTTTTATTGCATACATCTTAGTAGATAGTAATCTACACCTTTCACATAGTTAGGATCTGCAACAACAACGAAAAAATATCCTATACACACCATATAGTACAAACAAATTTTTAATATTTAGATAAACATTATTGAAACTTACTTGTAGAATATATAAATAAATTTTAAGTTAATCAATTTATATACCTATAACAACTAAATCAGATACATGTGTGTAATTAGCTAAATATAGAGGATCATAGACATTGACATTGTCATTTTTTTCAAAAGGAGGCATTGATACTAATTGTTTCATTTCCCATTGTGAAACATACCCATCTCTAACATTATCACATTGAAAAATATTCACATTTTCCTCAATGCAATTAACACAAAAACATGATTTTTTTCACATTAATTGCATAAGGCTTGCTACCTCCCATTTTCATGATTTGATGTAGACTTCTAATACCATTAATTTTTTGACAATTATAAGGATTTGATCGACCAATATCTATAAATTACAAACATTCAAGTGATTAAAAAGTGAATATATATATTTAAACTTGAAAATTCAATTAAATCATGTACACACACTTTGAAATTCAAATAATTTTTTTTGACTATGTACCTTTAGCTTCCTGAAAATACAATGTATTGTATATTGAGTCGCAAGCGGAAAAATAACTTTTTCACCATTCAACAATTTTATTTGCATTCCATATGGCATTTTTTTTTAAAAAAATGATGGGAAAAAATTTATTCAATCAAAACCAAGATACAAGGCAAAAGCCAAAGGCCCAATAAAACAAGAGTACAACCAACAACACTACATAGTCCTGTCATCTAGTAAAACTCTCTCCAAAGTTCCAAGATAATCTGAAGGTAACTCATCCCTTCCACTAATATCCCATCCATCCCCATTCTCCGAGGCCCACTTTACCAAGTAGTTAGCCACACAGTTCCATTCCCTAGGAATGTGACAAAAAGAGACAAATTCCAAGGAACTGCAAACACTTAAAATCTATCTGACCAACGAGGCTAAATGCCAGCTAACACCATCCAATCTCTGGTTATTCAACATATCCACAACAATCTAAGAGTCAAACTCACAGATAATCCTCCTCCAGCCTAAAGAGCAACCCCGCTCAATAGCAATCTTAATAGCAAGGGCCTCCATCAGATTATTAGAGTAATGTCCTTTATAGACTAAGAAGCAGAAAAAAACATCACCATCTTTACTTCTACCAATACCTCTAATACCAGCATGCCCAGGGTTCCCACGAGAAGAACCATCAATATTAATCTTTAGGACCCCAACCGGGGGAGGCGCCCACTTCCCATCACAACAGACCTGTTTCTTGACATGACAGGGCTTAATACCGACAGTGCAACCCCTACTACTATCCCCCAGGTTCAAATCCCGCACAACCGCAAGATCCCCAGGATCAATGCTTTCAGACATATCGCATTTAGCAAAAATAGTCTCCTGAAGCCTACTGATAATCTTCATCCACAACTGGCCACTTTCTAGTTTGGAATCACAAAAAACTCTATGATTCCTTTCCAGCCAAAGGTTCCAAAGAATGAAAATAGGCCCAATAGTCCAGGCCACCTGAAGAAAAGGAGTTTTTGCAGGAGGTCTGCCTAGGCTCTCCCAAAACTCAATAAGGGAGGAAGCATGAATGCAACCATGATGCCAAGCCTCCCACCATCTGTGCCAAATCTCATGAGAAAAGGGGTAGAGAAAGAACAAATGGGAAGAACATTCTTCACTGCACAAACAAAGAAAGCAAATGGAAGGTCTCTGAAACCCCCGTTTGCAGAGATTCTCCCAAGTGAGACATCTCCGTTGGGCAACCAACCATAAAAAGAAGTTACACTTGAGCCAAGAAAAGTTGTTCCAAACCTTCTTCCACTAGGGCACCTCAGCAGGACCATGTAAGTTCCCATCAAGCACAACATAACCTTGAGCAACAGTAAATTTACCTTTTGGGCTGGGACTCCATGCCAACTTGTCCCTCTCATTCAAAGAGCTGCAAAGCCCACCCTCCAAGATCTTAGACAGAGCAACATGATCCTCATCAGAACCACCCACAGGCCACTCTTGTAGATCCTTCTAGAAAGACACCTCCAATTGACCAATACACTTAACTATTTTAAAATGCTCCACCTTGATCCAACCAGCATCAGCAAACAACTGGCCAAGAGGCTGAAGCTGAGGGAAGCAAGAGAGAATGGGAGGGTGGCCATCCCAAGAGTCCAGCCAAAATAGAGCATTAGAGCCTTTATTACAAATCCAGAAAAGACCATTCTTAACAAGCTGAGCCCCCAGCTTAAGAGTATCCCAAATGCAAGAACCTTTACCCATCAAAGCAAGCCACGACACATCCTGGCTCTCAGCACCAGGAAAGTACTTGAGAGAAAGAATCTTAGCCCAAACCTGATCCTGATTATTGCACCATCTCCAGTACAGCTTAGCCGCCAAGGCCTTAACCATAAGAGCCACAGACCTAAGACCAAGGCCCCCAGCATGCTTCGGTCTACAGATAGACTCCCACTTGACTAAACTCCACTTCGAGGAGAGAAGGTTGCCTGACCAAAGGAATTTTTGGGAAAGAGCATCAAAATCCCTCACAAAAGAGGCAGGGGGAATCTGCAAACAACACCTATAAATAGGGAGATACTGCACCACAGCTTTTAGGAGGATCACTCACCCAGCTGAAGAGAGCCACCTATAAGTCCAATGACTAACCTTACTTCAAAACTTATCCAAAATCCCTTGCCAAAAGTCTTTCCATTGAGGTCCTAGAGCCAAAGGAATCCCTAGGTACATCAGGGGGAGAGAGCCAATTTGAAATCTAAGAATCCTAGCAATCCTGTTTTGAATGAGCCGAGGAATATTAAAGAAATAAATGGAAGATTTATCATCATTAACACTCTGACCAGAAGCTTTCAAGTAGATGTCCAAAGCTCTCCTGAAGTTCACTGCCTCACTAATTCTTGCCAAACCCATCAATCCAGTATCATCCACAAATTGAAGATGAGAACAAGGAGGGAGAACATTGTTCCAGCGCCAGCCGTGTATCCGACCTTGCTTCACCTGAGATTTAATAAATCTACCAAGACCCTCCACCATGATAATGAAAAGATAAGGGGATAGAGGGTCCCCTTGCCGAAGTCCCCAAGAAGCACTAAACCAATCAGAAGGTTCCCCATTAATGAGAATAGAAAAGGAGGATGAGGTCACACAACTGAGAACCCAATTCACCCACTCCTCCTCAAAGCCAAAAGCCAAGAGTATATTCTATAAGAACTCCCAGCTCACTCAATCATAAGCTTTAGCCATGTCAAGCTTAATGAACATCGCCTTCTCCTTAGAGGAAGCCATAGAGTGAATAGCTTCCATAGCAATCACAACACCATCCAAGATTTGTCTTCCTTCCACAAAACCTCCCTGCTCAGTAGAAATCAAAGCACCAAGGAGAGGTTTGAGTCTCTCAGCAATCAACTTGGTGATGATCTTATAGACAATGTTGCATAAAGCAATAGGCCTGAAATGATCCATCTGATTGGCCCCCTCCTTCTTAGGTATGAGAGCCAAAAAAGTAGAATTCAAAGACTTAAGCATTTGTTTGTTCCTAAGAGATTCCTGAACCACCTCAAGAAGATCATACTTTATTATTTCCCAAAATTCCTAGAAGAACTCAATCGAAAACCCATCTGGGCCAGGAGCTTTACCTTTTTTGATGCTGAACACAACTTTCTCCAATTTAGGTAACAAGATTGGACACAAGAGAGCCCTATTCATCTCATCTGAAACCAAGCAAGGAATACAATCCAAGATGGACCTCTCCTCAGATCTAGCATCAAGATCCACCCTAGAAAAAAAATTGGAAAAATAGTTGACAGCTTCTCTAGAAATTTCACTACAAGATGAGAGTTGGGCCCCATCACTTGAAACAAGAGTAGAAATAGAGTTCCCCTATCTACGAGCCTTAACCGAGTTATGAAAAAAGGCCGTGTTCCTGTCCCCCTCCTAAAGCCAATCAATACAGGATTTTTGCTTCCAAAAAATCTCCTCCTGAAGCTCCCACTCTTCTAGGCCCTTAAGAGCCAAGGACTCAACATTCAACAGGGCAGAGGACAACCCATGGTCACGAATATGATGAGTAATACTATCCAACTTGGAATGAGCAGCAAACTTCTGAGCATGGAGGTTCTCAAAACATTGTTTATTCCACCTCTTAAGCCTATACTTCACATGTTGAAGCTACTTACTAAAAGTGTACATAGCCCTCCCATGGGCAGGAAGCCCTTCATACCACCAATCCAGCACAAGATCCTGAAGAGATTGATCATGTAACCACATCAAATAAAATTTGAAAGAAGGGTTTTTGGTGACTCCATAAGGGGAGACAGAGAGTTTGATAGGCCAGTGATCAGAGCCTCTCCAATCCAGAATTTCAGAACTGGTAGTCCACCTGTTGCTCATCTAGTAACAGGAAACCAGAAATCTATCAAGTCGTTCAGAGATAGCCTCATCACCACACCTCCTATTATTCCAAGTAAAAAATCCATTGATTGGCTTCACATCAATAAGATTTAGGAAGCCAATATTATCTCTGAGCAAAAGAGAAGATGGATCCAACCTAGATAACCCGCCAGATTTTTCATCCAAACTAATAACAACATTAAAATCACCAGCCAGAATCCATGGGAGAAAAGGGTCCAGAGAATGGACAAAACTGATATGAGCCCAAAGATGTGCCTTACCTGGAAGATCAGTAGGAGCATACATATTGAAGAAGAGACATCTTTCTCCAGTTTCAAAATTGGAGGCAACCATAGAGATGGAGGACCGACTAGAAATCCACCATAAAGGGGAGACTTTTCGCGGGTTCCAGAAGCAAGCCACCCCCCCAGAATAGCCCAAATCCCCCACCCCTTGACAGTAGCCTTGGGTCCAAATACGCAGAGCACAATTATCCAAACCATCCACAGTAAGCTTGGTTTCCTGAATAAAGACCACATCCGGAGCCTAAGACTCAATTAATCTGTGAACAACCTTTTGTCTAGGGATGCTGTTCAACCCCCTTACATTCCATGATAAAACAATCATTTATGAGGATGGGAGAAGTGGGAATCAATGGGTTTCACAGACCTAGACTCAACCAAAGTATCACCCATAATCTTAACTTTCTCTTGATCAGTCTTCCTTCCACTCCTTGATAGCTTGTCTAGAGGCCCCTTTTTAAAAGATTTTTGTTGCAAGCCTAAGGCAGGAGGAGCCTTAAAACCCTTCACAGGATCCGCGGACCCCCTAGAAATAGGGGGACTAGGAGCCAAATCAGTAGTACCCAACAGAACCTATGACACCTGGAGAACACCAATCTTCTGAACTTGAGGAGGCAAGTCCATAGCCGGCTAACCAACTTGTTGATCCCCTGAAGATGAAATCAACTCCTCCTTCTTTGCATCCACATCCTGAGTCTCTATCTGACCCTTAGCCCCAGAAGAGAGCTCAACTAGAATTCCATCTTCTTGGACCACACTATTAAGAGCCTCAAACCTATTAAAAGTGCCATCATTCTGTCTATCCATCCAAGTTCTCTTCTTGCCTTTGCCTTTATTACAAGATTTAACTGGGGTAAATCCCTCCGTATCAACAGGCCCATCAAACACTAGAGCCTTTCCCTTTTCCATCCTAGGAGGTCCAAAGGCAGCCAAGGGGGAAGATTTCAATCTGGGACATCTACGGTGTAGATGACCATATTCATGGTAGATTCTGCATCTAAAGGGAAGGGTTTTGTAATCCAACTGCTAGATCCAGGAAGAAGAACCCATGCAAATTTCCATAGAGTCTGGTAATGGATTATTCAAATCAACTTCAACACAAATATAGGCATAAGAAATTACCTTACGATTTTGAGTTTGTGAAGCCAATCCAACAGGTTTCCCAAGAAGCAAAGAGATTGAGTGAAGGATATCTTCCCTCCAAAATTCCAACGGGAGTCTTGGCAAACGAACCCACACGGGCACCCGCGAGGGGATCTCTTCAGTAGAGTTGAAGCCCATATGCCAGGGCTTAATGAAGAGCCCAACCTGGTTAAAGAAATAAGGGCCACCTTCAAAAGCCCTATTCCTATCTGCCATGCATGAAAAGATAACAAGGAAATAGTTATTAGCCGCTAAGAGAATCTCCATATCTCCTTCAGGGTTCCAAACCCGACGTGCCCAGGATTCCAGCACAGGAAGAGAAAGACGAAGGCCCAAAAATTTACAAATAAGGGCATGATTACACCAGTAATCAACATCCTCTGAAACTTGCTCAGGTTGAATAACCAAAACGGGTCGATCTTTTGATCTCTCCAAACATCCATTTACTTTTTTAATTCGAAACGTCCCTTTAGATGAGGAAGCACCCTCTCCAGAAGGAGGAAACTCAGTCCGATCCTTGTTATTGGCAAGCAACAAAGAAGATGGATCTACCATCTCTGAATGATAGGAAGAAACAAGACCCTGATTCTCCATGGCTCAATGAGCCCAAGCACTAATCAAAAGAGAGGAAGAGGCAAGGCAGTTGGCCCCAAATGCCCAAACCGCCGCGCACCACTCGTTAAAAGAAACCCATGCACCAAAAAACAGCCAGAAAAATGACCAGCTACAGCAATGAGGAAGCCCAACCCCTATCTGACCACCTCTAGATCCCGACGAACACAGCAAAGACCCCCCAGCGAGCTCCCAACGAATGAGGACAAGCACAAAGAAACACCACAGATCGAGCTAGGGCACGCGGGCCCTAGCCCGCGACAGAGTTTTGCAACACGCCATCGTCTCCTAACGTGACCCATATGTAAATCAATAATTAAATATAATTAGATTATGAAATATCCATTCCATATGGCATTACCTGCAAGTATATGTTGGAAAAATTTGTCAGGTTACTTTAGGTTTAAGAATTTAATTTAGTTTAAATAGATTTATTTTTTAAAATCTATTCCATATATGGTGTTACCTGCAAGTTCATGTTGACGAAGTGCACACTTCGTACATGATCCTGCTCCATCGTGCTCTCCTTTTCCATGTCCACTCTCATAAAAATTCCACAAAAAAATGGTACCATGTCTAGCATGTTGATGGCTTAACCAAACAAAAGATTTTGCAGACTTAAATTATCCCATGAAGTTATAAATAATTACATTCAAACTAAATTAGTTTTAAAAAACTAGATATATACATATATACATGTGTACACAACATATTATATAAGTAATTGAACAATTTAAGTCTCAAAGTTAAGTAAATATTTAAAAAAATAAAAAAAATCAACACTTACTAGCACATCCATCAGACCATATCCAATGTTGTTCAACATTTATGGTGCGTCGTCTCAACTCTTCAAAAAATATTTTGAAACAATGAGCTACATAGTTTCTATCATGACCTGTATCATCACTGATATAAAAGTGGACCTCTTTGATGATAATTCAATCATCTTTGCTACTTTGTAAACCATCTACATGTAATTTGACATGCTTATAGAAAATTTGCATAAATATTGCAACTTGCTCTGAATGATAATATTGAATTTGAATCTTAGTTTGAGGACTAAATGTATAGTTCTCAGAGAAATCTACAATAGAGAGAATACAACCTAGTGGAAAGCAATTCTTTGAGTCACAAAATTGCTTAGCTTGCCATCTTGCACCATGATAATGATGGATATGTGGATATACGATATTGCAAAATTTATTCATAAATTCATTGTAAGACAATCCACTTTCTTTGAGAACAATTTTTTTGGCCTCGACTCCTAACTTTGTTGAGTATTTCTCATATTCAAATCTCTTCCAAATGACTTGCATTGAATGATCAATATTTTCAACTTGTAAAAGATTCTTCAAATTTCCATAATCTTTACATATATTTTTTATACACTTTACATTGAATTCATATGCATCTTCTATTTTTTCACATACAAGAGACTTCAAAAATTGTGTTGTGCTTCCATGAATGGCTATATTTCGATCAATTATTGCCATAATTTTTTTATACAACTATAGGTGTAGATCAAATTCAACATGATTTCAACAAGTTTCATGTAATTTATTTATACGTACAAATGATGGTCATCGTGTCTCAAACATCCTTTGAAAAATCTTCACATTTGAAAATTCTTGCTTGAATGCTTCAAAAAGTTCACTTTGTGTTGTATCTATAAAATGTTTTGGATGAGAAATTTTTGTATCATCTTCACCTATTATTTGTACAGTGTCCCTTCTATTGGAAGAAACATGAGAGAGGTTGGTCCAATATTCAACCATCTGTTTCTTTACATCTTTTGAAATTCTCTTTTTGGGGAACCCTACAAATATTTACCCAATTTTTCTCAATATTTTCATCTATTTTCTCTCTTTTCAATATACATTTGAACAATTCTCCTAAAAAAAATTAGTAATTCAAAAATTGCTTGAACTTGTCTTCTATGTGATAATTTATTACTAGAAATTACATTCATCAATGCTCTACATGCAACACTTGGATCACTAGCTTGACTCTTGTTTTCAATACAATTCAATGCTTCTTGCAAGTTTTCTAGAATTGTTTGTTTTAATGAACCTGATGACCTTCCTATTATCAACCCCTAACAACTCCAAAAAAAGGGTTATTTCTTTTCACCTAAATAACTTTGCAAATAATTTTGCTCTTCCAATTAGAGATTTTTCTTCAAAAATTCATGCTATATTCTTTTAGAGTATAATTTTACTATTCTTTCAAATAACATATCTTCAAATGAAATATTATTGAAAAGAGAATCCTCATCCATCTCCATCAGATTTTCCATTTCATAAAAAAATTCTATTACTAGGTTCAATTTTTTCTTGTACCTGTACGTCACCTTGGTCATCAATAATTTCCATGGGTTTTTCTTTAGTATATGTTCCTTCACCCACTTTTCTCTTCTTATCTCTTGTTTGATCATACTTCCTTACTCTATTCCTTGGATTCCCCATCACAAATTGAACTCAAATTTGAACTCACCTGCATAAAAATGTACACACATGCTTTTAATGAATGTTAATATTGCATAAATAGAACACTAAAGCCAAAGTAAAAAAAGCAAAATAAATTAAATAATATTGGTTTTCAAAACGATCTCGTATAAATACTATAAGCACTCTATAACCTCAAGCATCATCTAAAATTCATATATAGGGAAAATTCATGTGTACACAACATGTAAGAAATAATTAACATGAGCCACACACTAGATTATTGTCTAGTATCTTTGTATTGGTCCATAAAAAAATATGTAAACATTTAAATAAAAATAAAGAAAAGACAAACAAAATAGGTCTTAACTAATGATATTGAAAGAATTCAAGTCCCCAAGAAGATTACAACCATATTATCATCATACTCAAATTTTGAATTTGTTTGAACTTGAATATAAGAGTCCTACATTACTTATGTTACATTTCTCTGGTGATGTATAGGATGATAAGGTTCATCAATTAAAATTTCTTTAAATACATGTATAAATTGTACAAAAAGTCCATCAATTAAAATTTCTTTAAATACATAAATTACAAACATATCATGAGAATATTTGGTATATATCACTTGAAAATATTTAGCATGTAACTAGATGTACACTAGATCATGATATCACTTACTAGATCACCACTATGCATCAATATATGTATATTTTTAATAAAACGAGTACTATAAAACATATAAAGAGAAACATCATGCTCGATATACCTAAATGTGTAGATCACTAGCTCATATTATAAATTTGACAAGACATTCAAGCTAATAATTTTCAATATCACATGTGGTAAGGAAAGCTAATTATCGGATCATCATTAAAAAGGCATGTCATGGAGATCCTTGAACTACAAAAATAATTTAGAGACAAAGAAGGGACCTAAGACAACCCTTTACGTATTCAAAGAAGGGGTATTACATTACATGTATCATGTACAAAGACCCTTAAAATGTATTCAAAGAAGATAGCCCATTATTTAGCATTAGCTTTATATAGCGCATGAGATCAGAAATAATGTGTTCACAACATATCTAAACTAGATCTAATATCTTGAGAATCACATGATGAAGCATCTAGCAATGAGTAATTCTAGAGGATACAAGAAAAGGGCAATCTAAACTTGCACAAGTAGTTCAAGAATGTATAATGTAGGGTATGTGAAATTATGCATGAATAAAACTTGGGCTAACAAAGTAAATTTGGGTTAAGCCATATAATTTTGGAGGAAGATAGTATGAACACACCATAAAAGGATAACAAGTAGATGATTTTTATTGGTTATAGGGCATGCAAAAGTTAGAAAAGTATGCAAGTATGAATTTTCAATAAGGGGACTTGATCTCCAAGTATAATTTGTACATAATCAATTGAAGTGAACCTAAGATATGTGCCAACCTAATACAATCTGGCATGGGAAAAATTGGACACACATAAGGTTTGGAAAGATCTCTAAGTCAATTTTTGATGATAAAATATAGATGTACAAGGTAGTCACATGTAAAGGGGAGGATCCATAGAAAGCCATCAACATTATTTTCAATAAAATCTAATTGAGTGAGTGGGCATGGGAATAAAAGAGAATGCAAGAAGATACTCAACAAAGAGAAATGAGGAAGGAGAATGGAATACATAAGTGCTACAAGAACTACTGGAACCTAAGAAAATTTCACTAACATAGAGGAAGTTCTACCTAAAGAAGATATGTAAAGGTGTCCACAAAATACATCAAAGAGAAAAATGGTATATATAAGTGAAGTGTTCAAACCCTAGTAAAGGAGGTTGGACAAAGGTAGGCTTAAGAATGGAGAAGAAGGTCAAAGGGGAGAAAACACTTTCAATATGATCTCATAGCTCAAAAATTTGAGAACAATTAAAGGAAATGGACTTGGATAGAGGCTTAGTTAGTGTATGCCATGTAGGTGAAGTTGAGGAAAAAAAATTAAGGAAAAAACATATTAATCATGCTAAAGTATGAGTGTCTAGGTAAGGATGAGACAATATTGATGAAATTTGAATAGCATGAAACTACTATTTCATCTCATTTGTTCAAGTAAGGATTCATGTATTATTTCACACCTAAGGATTTTGATGAAGGGGCACAATAGGTTGGATAAGGAATATTATATAAAAGGATAGGGTGAACACATGAGAGTAGATCTTACAAGGAAGGAGTTATGCACAAGAAAAAGGGATGGAACCCAAACATGAGAAATAAATGAAAAGTAGAGAAGAGAAGAGGTGCAAGGGAAAACATGATTGTGCAAAACCACAAAAATGAGGACATGACTAATTCCTCAAGAAGATAGTTGTCAAAAATTTATAATGATTATCTAAAAAAAATGAGGTTAAGCATATTTTTACTATAGAGAAGGGGGATTTTCTACTCATGAGTCTCTTTACTCTCAAGAGGTTCCCAAGGGGAAAACTTCCCTAAACTACCTCAAGGAACTGTAGACACCCAAAATTGTCCATGTCATAACATTACCTTGTCAATACATGACCTTGTGAGACATCTTGTAATATTTTACCCTAGGTCATTACATTATCCCACTTATCCCACTTATCCCACTTGATCACCTTCCCAATTAATTAGATAAATCTCATTTATTTAATTAATTCCCCTTCACATGTCTCAAAATAATTCAAATTAAATATTTGAATTAATCTCTCACTTATTACCACATTGCAACATGTGTCCCATGACTACAAACCTTCACTTGAACA
Source organism: Sequoia sempervirens (assembly GCA_007258455.2). Lineage (NCBI taxonomy): Eukaryota > Viridiplantae > Streptophyta > Pinopsida > Cupressales > Cupressaceae > Sequoia > Sequoia sempervirens. The sequence continues at coordinate 41,336 of VDFB02041095.1, forward strand.
AATAATTTAAATAATTTTATTATTTAAATTGTGATATTCCCACTCACATCCTATTTTTAGCCCCATTTATTGTGCATCATAGGCATCTTTTCCTCCAAAATAAATAAAAGAATCCCACTTATTCCCTCACATACTAATTTTAGCCTCATGTCATAACCCACTTAATGTGTGTCATAGGCACTAAAATCAACTTTTAATCCTAGCCATACACATTACACATTTGACTTTTAATCTTAGCCATGAAATCAAATTAGCCTTCTCCTATAAATCAAGCCTTTCACAAGCCATTTGATATCAATCTTCTGCTAGTATCCTCACTTTGCCAAAATTTCCTTCAATCTTCTCATCTATCTATCTATTTTTCCTCTATCATCCCCATCTTATTG
>VDFB02041096.1:0-22532 GCA_007258455.2 Sequoia sempervirens
TATCATTGTGGTTGGAGGACACTAATGTGGCCATATAAGTGCCACTACACTAGAAGGGACATGGCTACATGTTGAATTACTCTGACACACAAGTAGTGAAAAGACAAGACAAGGAGATGCATATTCTTTATTCTAACTCTTATGAAGTAGAATAAAACATAATTATAAAAAAATAAAAAACAACCTCAACTATCAAAAAGACCACATCACCATCTACCTTCTAGCTCTTCTCTCTTTGATTTTTTCTACGAACAACCTCTTCTTTTTTGAAAATTAAAATATAGCAAGTTTTTAAATATTTTGCATTCATATCAAAAGACACAAGATACAATTCTAGTTAAGAAATGCTCCCTCATGGTTAAATCAAATTTTGCATTATTAATATGCTCAAAGACTTCATGTATAAAATATTTAAAAAATATTTTAAATTCAATTATTAGAGTTTTTTGTAAATTTAGTGATGTTTAAGTATATTTAAAAAAAAAAAAATAGTGGTGTTATAATTTATATAATGTTGTCAAGAATATTATTAGAAAAGTAGATTTGTCAATAAAAAATATAAATAAATGTCAATTAAAAATACTTATTGTGTTGAGAAAAGTAATATATCTTATAAAAATCTAATAATTAAAATTTTAATGCAATATTTTTTAAGCTTGAAAGATCATATATTTTTAAAAATTATATCACTTACATATTTAAAATATTTCTTAGGAACCTACTCTTCAAATAGCACACATATATTAAAATTATATCATCTAACTATTACAAAATATCTTTAAAGAGCACATTTTTAAAATACTACATAGTTAGGCCATGGGTTAATGGAGGGGGTTGACCAAATTTCTTTATTAAAAAAATTACTTAAGCAACATCTCATGAATTTTTTATTTTATTTTTAATTAAAAAATTAAAGTGGAAGTGAGAAATTTAAAGTAGAACTCAATAATTAAATAATTAATTATAACAACTATACTTATGAATATTTAAGATTATAAAATTATCTAATCTAATAGATGAAACTTCCCTCTATAATAATAGATTATAAAAGAGAAGAAAATAGAATACATTTAAATGTAATCAAAAAATTTAATTCTATATTAATTGACTCTTTATTTACAATCAAAATTTTAAATCATATTTATAACCATTTCATTATTAAAACAAATCAAATTTACATATAATAGTAAAAAAAATCAAATTATATAATAATTAAAAAATCAATATATACAACATATTAATTAAAAAATAAACAATATAATAAAATGATTTACAATCAAATTATATATATACTTATTAAAAATTCAAATTACACAATATAATAATTTAAAAAATCAAATATACATTATAATTAAAAATTGGAAAGCTATTCATGTGTAAATGTTTTTATTTAAAGTGGTACTATCAACTTATCGTTGAACTTGATATCTATTTATTTTATTTGACATTGGGAAGAACCGTAAATATAACGACAAATGAATATTATTTATTAATTATAAACCTACCACCTATATAATATGCTCTTACAGCTCATGGTGACAGCTGGATTATTTTAATGTTACCGACTTTTATGACTTAGTTGCCGTTTTTGACTGGTTAACGCGGGCGAGTGGGAGGCGCAGCTCTCGCTCGCACAAGTCTTTTTTTACCGACATTTTCGGTCAAAAACAGCCTTTTATTTTTTGTACGGTGGGAAGGATCTATACGTTTCTCATTTTAGTCTTTTCTAACAAAAAAATAATCCAATAAAATTATAGTTATGGGGAATTTTGCATGTGTATAATAATGTCTCTTGGGTGCTTTTCAATAAAGTTATGCATATTTGAATTTATTACCTAGTTACAATTATTTTGGATCAAGTGGGATATGGCATGTGTAATTTTTATTTTTGGCATATATGTGTATTATGTGTATGTTGCATGCTTTTTAAGAAAGGGTATGTAGAGTTGGATTTATACTATTTCAACAATATATTTGGATTAAGTGGGATATCGTGCATGTGTAGAATTTTGTGTAGAATTTTTTGATCGCATATGTGTATTATGTGTTTGTTGGGTGCTTTTCAAGAAAGATGCAAAGTTAAATACACTAGGCAATTTTTTGGGACCAAGTGGGATAGTAATGTTGATTGCATTGCTTCATCTTTGTCTTATTACATTCAAGTGAAGATCCAAAGATAGTTTGGGAATCATAGACCCCAAGACACGAGGGTTATGTCTTGTTGTGAAGTGGGATTACTAGAGCTATTAAAGGTGAGGAACCTTGGAAAAATTTAGCGTTACATAGAATTATGACAACTTTTGTCAAAGAAAAATGGCAACATGTGAATTCATCATATAAGACTCTTCTTGCTCCCTTCCTCAAGATTAAAATGTCTTTTCCACTGCAATCCATTTGGAAATCTTGGCACCATGTTTGTCACTTTCTTAAGTGGAAGGATTATTCCTTACAACATGGCTTCAACCTTGCTTCATCATCCATCTGAGGGAATGGACTTTTAAATTATCATGAGCATCCACTTGCTAACAATTTTTCTAAACATGTTAAAATTATCTATTCAAGAAAGGGGCCCAATAGTTTAGTGACATTTGGGACTTCAATGCTTTACATGTCAGTCTCCTTGGCAAGTCACCGAAGAGTGATTTTGGTTGAAAAACAATTATAAATAATTTTTAATATTTGTGCAATCATTAGTCACCTTGGATTTAACTATGAAACTATGTGTACTTCAACAAAGTGTAATTTTGTTAAAGATTGGCGTTCCAACTATCTTCTTATCAATTCAATCTTTTTTCATTGAAGAAAAATTATGTTTAGCTCCGTCCTTGTTGGACTCTTAATTCCCAACTTAATCATAAATAGAAATGAAGATTTAGTACCAAGCTTTAGACCAAATTAAGTGCATAAATTTTGGAAATCAAATGTTGATTTTGAAGTGCAAGTGTTAGCTTAGCAAATTCTACATTGGAAGCTACTTATGGGGGACAAATTGAGATGTATAATGGTGAACAACTAGTTAATTTCCCTTTTTGTTAATGTGATGAAGATATAATTTTTTCTAGGGATTCTCTTTTGTCAAAAGAATAATGGATTATATTTTTTTTGGGTGGGGAGTGTAGGTGGGTCAGAGGAAAAAATTAATTATATTAAGAAAGACTTAGCTACAACTACACCATAGAGATTTCTAGGTGGCCATAGCCACCACAATAAATAGGAGGAGAATCCACAAGGGAATCCTACCAACACATCTAAAAAAATATAAAGGAGAATCATAAGTCTAGGTAAACCTCATCATTGTCAATCTCATCCTTTTGAATTTAGTCCCTTTTATCCTGATAAAGAATATGAAGAAATAATTATAATTTATTATAATCCAGATCTCCCCTATTTTTTGTATGCCAACTGTTGATGAGTGTTTTTGCACATTCACAACACAGACAAAGTAACAGAGCACCCTATCTCTTGGAAGGAAAACTATCTTTAGAAAAATTTAGAAAGATAACCCCAAGGCTTCGATTGTCAAGTCTCGACTTTACAAAAATGACTCAGTGGTTAATGTTATGCTAGTTTCACAAGGGGCACTATTGCTTAGCTATAATTTATGAGGATGGGGATTTGTAAAATTTGAAGACTGGTATAAGCCCTAGCTGTATTTTCAAATCTGCAATCTAAAAATGACTTCTTAACATCCAATATGTCAGTTCTGATGTGATATTGTTTCTTTCTAAACTAACCCAAATTTTTAAAATAAAGTTCAAAAGACAAGGGTTTAGAAATCCTAAGTCTAGAACCTAAGGTCAATCATAACAATGGCTAATGATGTAGATAGACAAATCCCCATAAAACTAGTTCTTGTTTAATCAGGTTTAAACCCACAATGCTGCAAAAATGGTGCAATCTTCAAAGGAATACTCAGAAATTTTTCAGACTACAAACATTCATACATATACCCAATCACCGGTACAACATGCATAAATATTCACAATTGAACTAATGTTATGAAAGGCTCAGACTAACCATACAAAGTAACTTACTAGCAATTAATTACAAATGGTATGAGCAACAAACTCATCAAATATATTTCACACTTTGCCATCACTATAAATGAAAAAAATGAAAAAAATGTGTCACATTTTCTCATTGTTGCACAAATGGTTGACATTGCACCAAAAGATTGACCTGTTAATGCCCAATACAACCGCCATAGTTAATGAATCCATAGGAGGTGGCTAAACCATGTCACGAACTCAAGCGCTGCACTGTACAACACAAGGAGACCAAAGGTGCACACCTTGCAACAATCCCCCTAGGGCAAGCGAGGGGTTCAAACCTGTGACCTAGACTCTGATACCAATTCTTGCATAGATGGTTGTCATTGCACCCAAAGATCGACTTGTTAATGCCTGATACAACCGTCAGAGTTAATGAATCCACAGGAGGCGGTTAAGCCATGTCACGAACCTGAGTGCTACGTTGCACAACACAAGGAGACCAAGGTCGCACACCTTGCAACACTCACATGTCCTTTATTCAAATCAAAGGCTTGAAGGAAAAATATTTTCTTTTGTTGATAGTTAGGTTGGCAAGAATAACGTCCACTTTTTTTATATTTTAAATTTTTTTTTAGCAATGTTTAATTGAAATGTCCAATTTTCACCTAACTAATTTGAAATTTTTAGAAAAGGGAGTATCCCATAAACTACATTCAATTTACTACAACTTTTCTTACTACTTTATATTTAGATTGTGTAGATAGCTCATTCAATTTTGATTTGAATTTACTTAAATCTGTTTTTAATATTTTTATTACCACTCAAAACTATTGTTTGACCCATTATGATTATTCATCATGAACAATTAAACTTATTATTCTAGAGAAATTTTTTCTAGACTCTCAAATCCATAATTAAGGATTAAGGATTATGCACAATCAACCCTTCATAGAGCTCTAACACCAAGTCATTTATACTTAAAACAAGGTTTCATCTTATCCCAAACCAACTAATATTGCACCATAGAAGATAATTTTCATAATTTTTTAAAGAGTCTTGTACTTAGCTTCAAATATATGTGCATTTCAGCACATTTAAAACCAGAGTCTCAGAAAACTATAACAAGTTGTCTTAGGTTCGCAACTTTTGGGTTGTGACAAAAATATGTCAGCGATGATAATGGGAATTAGTACTATCTTGAAGGGTTATAAATATACAATAGATTATAGAGACATTGTAAAATAAAATAATATTGAATTTGGGTCACAAACAATTTTTGAAAAATATTTGTATTTTGATCAGTATTTTTGCAGCTTTTGGATTATGACAAAAATATGACAACGATGATAATGGGATTAGTACTATTTTGAAAGGTTGTAAATATACAATAAATTATTGAAACATGGTAAAATAAAATAATATTGAATTCTGGTCAGACACTTTTTGAAAAATATTTGTACTCTGATCAGTATTTGTATGGGATGCACACATCTCTTTGTCAAGTTCTCTTTGTAATTCTTGTGTAGTTAGATTTTTATGATATTTGGTTTAAACAGCACATTCTAAGTTTGAACTTGTTTAGGTGACTCATCTTAAATAAGTGAGTCTTTCTTGAAAAATAGTATAATTTCAAATGAGTCACCTAAACAAATCAAAACTTAGAATGTACTGTTTAAACCTGACTTGTGTTAAACAAAAAGAACAAAAAACCCTCGAAAGATACTTTCTACACAAACCACCTGACTGTCAAACATGAGACTATTAGCTAAGAACATTCTTTGACCTTCACTGCAATTATCATCTCGTCATGAAGAAGAAGAAAAGATTTTAACAAATAAAAAAATTTCCACTCTTTTTCTGGAAACCACCCCATCTAATTCTTTATCTCGATATCAACGAAAATGACATATAGCTACTCAGTTTCTTAGCTAAGGATTGGATTTTATTCTGTTTAGTAAGCATAGTCACTGGTTTCTCTTTCTCCTGTCACAACCTTTATAATATCTCAGTGATGTGGAAGCTTAAAAGTAGTTCTTTTCTAGATGGGTATCAAATTTCTTGTAATCTGTGATGAATTAGATAGTACATGAAGACTGGACAGAGTGGATAGTTATGTCGCAACATGTGCTAGAAATGGATACTAAAGTGATATAACAAGATAGAAAATGTCAGATTAAGAATGCATCCACTGGTTAAAACGACTTCCACAAAGGGTGTCAGATGATTTGGCAGTTTGCATCTCTCTGTTTCTTTGTACTCAGCTATAATAAATACCATATCTTGCGGCCACAAATTAAAGAGGGTGATCAGCTTATGGAGAATTACTATATTTAATCAGTCTGAAATGGACATAGATAGGCCAGAAATGGCTACACAAGTAAGTTTGGTCGCCCTAAATATAGCATTGATTATGTAAGATTGCATGCTTTGAGTGGTTCAATTTGGACTCCACAATCTTCCTACTTCTCTAATGACAAATAAATGGTTCTACTTTAGTTTTGTTAATAAACCAATTAAAACATAATTGATTAATAAATGGTTATAGAGTAGTGTGGACACATTGTTAAAGGAAATCACATTATATATATTAATTTGGATGGTAAATGATAGTTAAATGTAATAAATAAGTATATTTAGTTTTGGGTTTGAGGAAGAGGAATGCAATTGATGTGTCTTGAGATTGAAAGTTTATTTAATTTGTCAATGTTTTGTTTTGAATTCTATGTAAGATTTGTGTCTCTATTTAGGTTGAGTTCATATGTATGAGATGATTATGTGGGTGCAGATTTGGTCTTGCAATTTGTACATCTCTATTTCCAATTCATTGAATTCATTAATGCCTACTCTATTATGAAGACTAGCCATATTTAAGAATACAAGTGGAAGGCTCCTAGATTGGTAGGGAACACGATCGCTTGAGAAACCCCAAATAAAAGATAGGCTTTACAATGATGACATTGATTGAATCTTAAAGTATGAAGATGTGCTAGAATAATTACACTGATTCTAATTCTTGCTTCCTTTTAGAGCACCAAATCAAATTACTCCTATTATGCTCGCTTCTTTAATTCAAATGATAATGGATAATGATTGTAGAAGATAGTTGAATGCAACTAGTTTCCTTTATTTTATTTTTTTTAAAATTATACAAATGTGTGTTTAGTTGGCTCACATTGACGAGTAAAATGAGTAGGAGTTGGTTAAATTAAAAATTATAATATTAGAAATTTGAGGATAAGCTCTATGATCATGGGATTGATCCTACACTCACAATAAGTACCTATGACAATAAACTAATGAAATTTATATAGGGAATCAATCAAATCATGGTGGGAACAATAAATATGGAATATATGGTAGAATGTGCACAAATAAATAGGTATGGTCCAAATGTGGGAATAAGTGTAAATAGGGAAAGATGAAATCTAGGAGAATGAGCCCAACTTCACATAATTTTGCACCATTTTTTGATATGTATAACTAAATAAAGTCATTATCTCAAAACTAAATGGAAAATAGAATGGGTATGTGGATTTCACCATTACATTCTACCTCTCATTTGAGGTGCATGTGAATAAAATTTATTTAGATTATGTGTCTCAAAATATGTAAGCACTCACAAATATGCATGTAAATTAAGTACTCTAACATAATAAAACATCTAATTCCATATAAATAAATGAAACCCACCAAATCTCATCATCTGTGTTTGTCCCTTTTGTATGCATGTTACATGGGAATTGGAAAAATGGAGCGAAAATATACAATGAATAACTTTCACTCACAAGTAGAAACTAGAAACAAAATATAAACTTGCTTAACTATTTAGGAGTTTAAAAAACACAAAAATGAAAAAAGGATGTAGTTAGGAAATAATACTTGTATAGAAAGTATACAATATTTTTTTTGTGACATATATCAAACAATTATAGGATATGTGATTAGCTTTTTCTAGAGACTATTGTGTGTTTCTATGTGGTAATAATCACTCGTTGATGAGAGATATTTTGGGAGCCTCCCTAATTGTTAATATGTACCTAGGAGATAATTATCCTTGTTTGCAACAATCTACCTATTTCTAATTACTAATTGAAGTACAACGATAAATACAAAATATATAATTGTATAACAAACTTATAAGAAAATAGATTATTTTCATGAGTTCAAAAATGTGAAATATAAAAGTTCTAGGAAAATTACAAGAGAGAAGGGGGGGCATTATACACCCCAAAGATGTTATATACTAGTTTTGATTAAAGAATATGTGATTATGAAGGATAGAGAACATACTTCTAAAATCTAAAACATTTAGGGGCCATGCAAGACATATTACAAGGATCTAGGTGCCAATGCAAACATCTTTGTTGACTCTAGCCACTAGAGTAGGCACCAATACTAATCGTAGGTAATAGAGAAGACACTAAAGACGATAGTACACACTAGAGACATTATGGAGAGTCTTGGAAGGTCAAATTACACCACCTAAGATACTAGAGTATTATTACAATGTAGTGGGATGCTAGAGAGGGAAGGAATTCATTAGACCCTAAAACCTTCTATGACTAATATCCTACCTTTATTTGTCTTGAATATGTTTTTAGACTACTTGACATTGCTTCACATATTAAAAAAATACCATCTAAGCTAGGGATGAGATTAAAGGGTTAGACTATTTGGGAGACTAATTGAATAATTCCTTCATTTGGTATATTGAAACCATCAATAAATCCTTCGAAAGATTGAATATTTTTGGTCCAATGTGGAATATTTATGGTGTGTGCATGGTATTCTAGCTACTAATAAATAGTATTGTTGGGTTGTGTACATATGATTGTGCAATAAAAGAATTAAGGAGATGAAAATGTCATTGATATATGCTCTAGGGAATAGATTAAGAGATGGTGAATCTACAAGAAGGGTTAAAAAAGGTATTTGACATCAATGAAGATATGAAGAGAGTTCAAAAGAGGAAAGATCCTAGAGAGTAAAGAATGGACATAAGAATACTATAGTGAAGAAAAATGATGAAGATAAACAAAGGAGTCCTCAAGAATGGGGATTTGTAGGTTTTAGCTAAGGGCGATAGGTGTGAGAATTCTAAAACATAGAATGTATATTTGCAAAGGATGACATAGTGTGGGTGGATATTGCCTAATGATTTGAAATGAGGAAGATTGGGTTTAAATGCCAAGATCCATTTGAAATGATATTTTGGGAGAAAATCAGGCAAATACTATGCTAGGAATTTTAGGACCCAAAAGTTGGAATCAAAGGGAGTTGATTAAGACTCTAGGTTCTTCTTGATTTTCCTACACAACATCTAAATGCATTTTGTTGTACTTTTGAAATTTGACTTGAGACCTTTAAGGATGATTTTAAGCATCAAAATAGGTTTGGGGTTAGCATATAAGATATTAGTGATATCTTGATTATAAGAATTATATGAAATGAGTCATAAAACATGTCTACAAAAATGAGCAATAAAATGAATATAGAAGTATAAAGTAGGAAAATTTTGACCTTACATTATCCCCTTACTTTAGTAGACTAATAAAAATATATGAAAAATACACTAAATTAAAATAAAATAATGTACATTATAAATATATATAAAAAATAATATAAAAAAATATAAATGTATCAAAGAAATTTTCATCCACTTTTATTTTCACATGTTCTAATGTAGCAATGCAACCACATGTTCTAATGTAGTAATGCAACCAAGGAAGAATATGAGTTACTATACATTAAGGGCAATTATGCTAATATAAATATAAAGAAAGGATTGAGATTAAGTTAGACATACAGACTACCAATTAGATAAAGGAGGATCTGATAAAGGCCACTGTGTTCCTCCACTTTAAATTAGGAAATTGTTATTTGTCAAGAAATGGGTGGTTTCGAAAGCTATCTATAATAGAAGATTGGGAGGCCAAAATAATGTTCCCCCAACCTATGTTTGAAATAACTAAAATTGATTTTTCACACTTAGAACATGCTTTGAACTTTGCTGCAATTGTCCTGTCGTCATGAAGATAAGATTTTGGCAAAGAGACCATACAAGGCTTATCATGTGGCATTGAAATAAATGTTTTTTCCACTCTTTCTCTGGAAACCACCCCATCTGATTCTTTATCTCGATATCAACGAAAATGACATTTAGCTACTCAGTTTCTTAGCTTAAGGATTTGATTTTATTCTGTTTAATAAGCATAGTCACTGGCTTCTCTTTCTCCTGTCACAACCTTTATAATATCTCAGTGATGTGGAAGCTTAAAAGTAGTTCTTTTCTAGATGGGTATCAGATTTCTTGTAATCTGTGATGAATTAGACGTACATGAAGACTTGACAGAGTTGATAGTTATGTCGAAACATGTGCTAGAAATGGATACTAAAGTGATATAACAAGATAGAAAATGTCAGATTAAGAATGCATCCACTGGTTGAAATGACTTCCACAAAGTGTATCAGATGATTTGGCAGTTTGCATCTTGCTGTTTCTTTGTACTCAGCTATAATAAATGCCATATCTTGCGGGTGGTCAGAGAATTACTAGATTTCATCAGTCTGAAATGGACATACATAGGCAAGAAATGGCTCCACAAGGAAGTTTGGTCCCCCAGAATATAGCATTGATTATGGAAGATTGGCATGCTTTGAGTGGCTCAATTTGGACTCCAGAATCTTCCTACTTCTCTGATTCCTTTTAATTGACAAATATATTGTTCTACTTTAATTTTGTAGATAAACCAATTAAAAATTGATGAAAGGTTTTAGAGTAGTGTGGAACACATAAATACTAAATTAATTTTGGCTAATCAAATTAGATATGAATAATTTAAATTTAGATAGTAAATGATAGTTAAGTGTTGTAATTTAAGAAATTAAATGCAATAGATAAATATATTTAGTTTTGGGTTTGATGAAAAAAGACGCAATTGATGTGAGTTGAAATTAGAAGTGGATCTTTTTTGTCAATGTTTTACTTTGGATTCTATGCAAGATCTATATCTCCATTTATGTTGAGTTCACATGTTTGAGATGTTTACGTGGGTGTGGATTTGATCTTGCAATTTATACACCTCTATTTTCAACTAATTGACTTCACTAATGTCTACTTTGTTACGAAGGCTAGCCATATTTAAGAATATAAGTGGAAGACTACTAGGTTGATAGGGAGCATATTAACTTGAGAAACCCTAAAGAAAATATAGGCTTTACAACCATGAAATTGATTGAATCTTAAAGCATGGAGATGTCCTATAATGATTATGTCAATTCTAATTCTTGATTCCTTTTAGAGCACCAAATCAAAGTACTCCTATGATGCTTTCTTCTTTATTTTAAATGGTAATGGATAATGATTGTAGAAGATAGACAAATGCAATTGATGTCCTTTATTTAAAAATAAGATAATAAATCATACAAACGTGTGTTTAATTGGCTCACATTGACTAGTAAAATGAGTAGGAGTTGGTTAAATTTAAAATTATAATTTTAGAAATTTAAGGATAAGCTCTATGATCATGGAACTAATCCTACACTCACAATAAGTACCTATGACAAAAAAATAATAAAGTTTGTGTAGGGAATCAATAAAATCATGGTGGGCACACTAAATGATGAACATAGGGTAGAATGTGCACAAATCAATAGGTATGGTCCAAATGTGGAAATAAGTGTAAATAGGGAAAGGATAAGTCTAGGTGAATGAGTCCAACTTCACATAAGTTTGCACCATTTGCTGATATGTATAATTATATAAATTCATTGTCTCAAAAAGAACACAAAACTAAATGAAAAATAGAATGGGTATGTGAATTTTTCCATTACATTCTACTTCTAGTTTGAGGTGCATGTGAATAACATTTATTTAGAATGTGTATCTCAAAGTATGTAAGCACTCACAAACATGTGTGTAAATTAAATGCTTAAACATAATAAAACATCTAATTCCATATAAAGAAATGAACCACACTAAATTTCATCATGTATGTTTGTCCCTTTGTATGCATGCTCCATGGGAATTGGCAAAATAGAGGAAAAATATACAATGTGTAACTTTGTATCACAAGAAGAATCTAGAAACAAAATATAAAATTGCTTAGCTATTTAGGAGTTTGAAAAACGAGAAAATGAACAAGGATGTAGTTAGGAAATAATACTTGTATAGAAAGTGATACAATATTTTTTTGTGTGGTATATCAAACGATTATAGAATATGTGATAAGCTTTGTCTAGAGACTATTGTGAGTTTCTATGTAGTAATTATCACTCCTTGATGAAAGATATTTTGGGAGCCTCCCTAATTGTTAATGTGTACATAGGAGACAATTATCTGTGTTTGCAATAATCTACCTATTTCTAATTACTAATTGAATTACAACAATAAATACAAAACAGATAATTGTTTATCAAACTTATAAGAAAATAGATTATTTTCATTAGTTCAAAAGTGTGAAATGTAAACTAGGAAAAATACAAGAGATAAGGGGAAGGATTGTACACCCCTAAAGATGTTATATATTAATTTCTATTGAAGAAGATTTGATTATGAAGGCTAGAGAACATACTTCTAAAATGTAAAGCATCTAGGGGCCATGCAAGACATATTATAGAGCCCTGGGTGCTAGTGCAAACATCTTTAATGACTCTAGACAGTAGAGTAGGCACCAATACTAATCCTAGGTAATATAGAAGACAATAGAGATGGTAGTACATACTAGAGACATTATGGAGATGCTTGGAAGCTCAAATTCTACCACCTAAGATACTAGAGTGTTATTGTACAATGTCTTGGGATGCTAGAGAGGGAAGGAATTCATTAGACCCTAAAACTTTCTATGAATAATATCCTACCTTTACTAGTCTTGAATACATTTGTAGACTACTTGAAATTTCTTCACATATTCAAAAAAGCACCATGTAAGCTAGGGATGCAAATAAAGGGTTGGACTATTGGGGAAAGTACTTGAATAATTCTTCCATTTCATAATATTGAAACCATCAACAAATCCTTTGAAAGATTGAATTTTTGTGGTCCAATGTGGAGTATTTGTGGTGTGTGTAAGGTATTGTAGTCACTAATAAATACTATTGTTGGGTGGTATATGATTATGCAATAAAAAAAATGAAGGAGATGAAAATGCCATTGATATATGCTTTAGGGAATAGATTAAGAGATGGTGAATCTACAAGAAGGGTTAAAAAGGTATTTGACATCAATGAAGATATGAAGAGAGTTCAAAATAGGAAAGATCCTAGAGGGCTGAGGAAGAACATAGGAATGCTATGGTGAAGGAAAATGATGAATATAAACAAAGGAGTCTTCAAGAATGGGGATTTGTAGGTTTTAGCTATGGGCAATAGCTGTGAGAATTCTAAAACATAGTATGTATATTTGCAAAGGAAGACTTAGTGTGGGTGGATATTTCCTAATGATATGAAATGAGGAAGATGGGGTTTAAATGTCAAGATCCATTTGAAATGATATTTTGGGAGAAAATTAGGAAAATACTAGGCTAGGAATTTTGGGATCCAAAAGTTGGAATCAAAGGGAGTTGATTTAGACCCTAGAATCTTCTTGTTTTTCCTACACAACATCTAAATGCATTTTTTTGCACTACTAAATTTTGACATGAGACCTTTAGGGATGATTCTAAGCATTGAAATAGGTTTTGAGTTAGCATATACGATATTCTAGTGACATCTTGATAATAAGAATTAGTTGAAATGAGTCCTAAAACATGTCTACAAGAATGGACACTAAAATGAGTGTAAAAATGTAATATAGATATTGTCAAGTAGAAATAAATTGATCTTACAAATTATCCCTTAACTTTAATGAACTAAATAAAGAATACAGTAAAAAATAATAATGTAATGTATATTATATAAATAATTGAAATATGTGAAAAATAATATAAAAAAGATATAAATATATCAGAGAAAATTTCATCCACTTTTTACTCACATGTTTCTTTCATTTAGTAAGTAATCTAATATTGCAATGCAACAAAGGAAGAATAGGAGTTACTATACATTAAGAGCAATTATGCTAATATAAATAGAAAGAAAGGACTGATATTAAATTAGACATACAGATCCATTTTACTAGGCTAATGTTTTTTTAAAATTATACCAATTAAATAAACGAGGATCTGATAAGGGACACTGTTCCTCCACTTTTAGAAAAAAATTATTTGTCAAGACATGGATAGTTTCCAAGTGTATCTATAATAGAAGATTGGGAGGCCCCCAACCTATGTTTGAAACAACTAAAATTGAATTTTCACACTTGAACATGCTTTGAACTTCGCTGCAATTGTCATGTCGCCATGAAGTTGAAGATAAGGTTTTGGCAAAGAGACCATACAAGGCTTATTATGTGGCATTGAAACTAAATTTTTTCCACTATTTTGTCTAAAACCACCCCTTCTAATTCTTTATCTCCTTATCAATGACAAATAACCAGATAATGACAGTTTCTTAGCTGAGGACTGGTTTCACTTCCACCTGTCACAACCTTCATAATATCTCAGTGCTGTGGAAGCTTAAAAGTAGTTCTTTTCTATATGGGTATCAGATTTCTTGTAATCTGTGATGAATTAGATAGTACATGAAGACTTGAAAGAGTGGATGGTTATGCCAAAACATGTGATAGAAATGGATACTGAAGTGATATAAACAGATAGAAAATGTCAGATTAAAAATGCATCCAGTGGTTAAAATGACTTTCACAAAGGGTATCAGATGATTTGGCAGTTTGCATCTTGCTGTTTCTTTGTACTCAGTTACAATAATTTTTAGATCTTGGGGCCAAAAGTTAAAGAGAATGACCAGCTTGTGGAGTATTACCAGATTTAATCAGTCTGAAACAGACATAGGTGGGCATGAAATGGCCACAAATAAAGGAAGTTTGGTCCCCCTAAATGTAGCATTCATTATTGCTTTGAGTGTTTCAATCTGGACTCCATAATATTCATAGTACTGTATTTGTGTTTACACCATAATTGATAATAGATGGAGATAAATCAATTAAATCATAATGGATTGATAAATGGTTTTAGAGTAAAGAGTAAAGAGTGGGACACATTATACTATTGGTAAAAAAGGGAATAACATTTTCTTAAAATTAATTTTGGATGTTTTAATTTAGGAATTTAAATCTAATATAAATATGTATTATTTAGTTTAAGTTTGAATATGAATGAAATTGATATGACATTGAAATTGATGTGTCTTTAGATTGAAAGTGGATCTATTTTGTCAATGTTCTATTTTGAATTCTATGTAAAATTTGTGTCTTTACTTAGGTTGAATTCATAGGTCTGAGATGATTATGTAGATTTGATCTTGCGATTTGTACACCTCTATTTTTCAATTTGTTGAATTCATTATTGTCTATTCAACCATGAAGACTAGGCATATTTAAGAATACAAGCATAAGGTTGCTAGATTGGTAGGGAATAAGCTCTCTTGAGAAACCCTCAAGCAAAGATAGGCTTTACATTTGTGATATGGATTGAATCTTAAATCATAGAGATGTCATATAATGGTTATGTCAATTCTAATTATTCATTCCTTTTAGAGAGCCAAATAAAAGTGTCATTTAAATTTAAATTTTATTTGATAGTAATTATGGATGATAAATGGATGCAATTGAATTCCTTTAAATACAATAGCATAATAATAAAGCATACAAATGTGTGTTAGTTGGCTTGCATTGACTAGTAACATGAGCAAGAGTTGGTTAAATCTAATATTGTAATTTTAAAAACTTGAGGATTAGATTTGTGGTTGGAAGCCTAATTGTACACCCATAGGAATTAGTTAGGACACAAATTTAATAAATTTTATGTAGGGGATGATGTTAAAATATTTAGGTGTCTTGTAGATATTGGAATCTTGCATGTGCTTATTTTGATATCATCATCTTCATCTCAATGCCTAACAATACCCATTAATTAAAATAGTTAATTTTGCATCAATTAATCTACTTTATGAAAATTAAATTAGTAAATTAATCTTTATTATAATTTGATTATTTTAAATAATCACTTTCTCACAAACAATTCAAAATAATAAAATAAATTATTTTTACACAAACAAATAATTTAATTAAGAAATACATAATAAATCAAATTAGTTAACTCATCAATCAAAGTAGTTAACAATCCAACTATAGAGACCTAAAAATGACTAGTACATTTTCATCTTGTCATTTCATCATCCTTATAATTTCGTCTATCTATATTAATTAAATATTTTTTAATTATTGAATTAAGCTAATATATCATTCTTTTCATCCATAAAATTGTAGTGTCGAAAAATGTCACGTTGGTGACATTTTCACACTTGTTTGGGCCCTCCTTGTAAAATTGAGCTTAACGATGCCTTGACTTAGTGTTGTAATGTGTTTAACACACTCACATTAGGTCTTGGGCCCTTGTAAACTAAATAAACTTAAGCATACATTATTTAGGGTGTTGTAAAGTGTTGTAACATAGTTTCATACTTTTCTAAGGTTTTCATAAATAATTGGGCTTCTTTATGCTTTAATTGGCCATATTTTGCATCCACAAGCCTCATTTAATGCATCCTTTTAAGGATAATCCCAACATAAATCAACAAATAGAATCATAATTAAGGTGTTTTTAGGTTGTGTGGCCCAGGTTTAGTGATCTGGAACTCATACGCCATCTTGGGCATATGAGTCCTACCTAGGGTTTTGGGTCTCGATCTGGATTTTACACCTTTCTAAGTGTATAGGAGAAAATTTTCACCCCTTGTGTAAATTCCCCTTTTGCATCCCTCCACCTTAGAAAATCAAACTCAAATGTGAAATTCCACATCACCCATCTACCTCTCACCCACTTGGTGCTTGTCTTTTTTGTCGGGGATGCAAGTGCGGTGCGTAGATGTCTACGCGACACACTATTGTCCCTGATAGATTCCTACCCATGGATTTCATAGGGACATTACATTCTCCATTGGGCATGAAGTGTAATGCCTCTGTGTTGACCAACCGGCCTGAAAATGACTCTTTCCCTCTCATTTTGATCTTGAAATTCCTATCTTACTAGTTCAATCCATCTCTTTAGCAATTCTTGAACTCTTGAGCATTCAACTTCATTCTCTTAGCATTTTCACAATATTTTTCATTGAACAATCCCATCCATCTTGCTGCACTTTTTCCACCATTGGAGTTGTGACTTGGTGTCCTTAGGGACTACTTCTTCATTGTTGTGGCAATGTAGACCTTACTAAGTTTTCCACCTCCTCTATGTGCTTGAAAGCACCTTGATTGGTAAGGTGATATTGCTTGTTGATTAATGTAGCATAGTGCCATTGTTATTGTTCGATTTCTTTCCTTTGTTCTCTTTATCACATTTTCTATATTGTGGCTTTCCTAGCTATTTGTGGAGGTGGAAACACCAAAGCAGGGGTTTTACTGAGGAAAACCCCTATACAACCCAACATTTTCCCTCTCTTGGTTGTGTGTAGGTGTAGGTGTATGTGGAGCTTGTTGGCGAGCTAGACCTTCAGTGAGTTGCACTTTGTCACCTTAGTTTTCATCCATCTTCTTTACCATCTTTGTAGTCATTTATCATACTCTACTATTCTGTTTAGTTCATTAAACCTCATTTACTAGGCTATCAATAGGTTTTTTGGCTTTCCACATTGTATTTCACACTTTCTGGCCATACAGATGCCAGTGCACCAAAGAGATACTAGCTTGCCGCATTATCATCCTTGACCTAGGTTGTCGTCCTTGGACAGAGAGTTGTCTGAGGTGCAATTTGGATTCCAAAAACTAGCTCGTCTAGTCTCGTTCAATTTTTCAGATATGTAGAGTGACAGAAGCACTTGAGAGTGCTCTTCATTCTCTATCCTTGACCTAAACACCTGTTTAGCTTGAGGTGAGATAGGGCATCCCTCTACTCTTGGCTCTCTATAAGTTGGAGCCTTAGTGTGGTTGGTCTCCCTTCCTTACATTTTTGGTGAACATGACATGAACAACATCTATCCATTTGTTTGTGTTGAGTCATTTTCCTTCATGCTCGGTGATTGTTGTAAACCTGAGTGTTGTGAAGGTTTATGAGCATCACAACCCATTCAATGACTTCCAGGTATGTTGTTAGAAGGAGTGTGCAACACCCACCAATGGAAAAGGTGAAGGTCACTTCCAGTTTTACCACTAGTTTTTCCACTAGTCTAGCTACTAACTTTACTACTAGTTTTCCTATAGGTTTTACTGACAAGATTGGTTTCATAGATGAGACCACTCATGCTCCTACCCCTCTAGTGTCCCCTATGGCTTCATCCATGGATGAGGATGATGTTGTGCATATCCCTGTAGAAAACCTTTTGGTATTGGATAATAGATTGTCAAACCTTGTGAATCATTTGGAGAGAGCACTAAACACAGTGAGAGCCGCTAGAATTTCTAGCGAGATGAGATATCTGTTAGGAAAGGATAAGACAATCATAGATTTCCTACGTGGCCTTACCAATCTAACCAAAACCTATATCCCCTTGTATAAGACTAGATCGAACACTACCCGAGGAGAGGTGCTCGATGCCTATTAGAGACATATAGGTGTCCTGATGCTTACCATGTTTGTATGCATGGAAAAAATAGGCCCTTCGATTAGTGTTTCCTCTAATTATCAAAAGCCTAACACTGTCAAGGCGAGTAGAATACCCCTTGGTTTTAGCTTCACCCCTCCTACTACCCCTGGCGGTGGAGGCTTTGGTGGAATGAGTGGTGGTGGATTTGGTAGCAGAGGTGGCACTAGCAGAGGTGGCTTAGGTGGAGGACATGGTGGTGGTTTCAGTGGCAGAGGTGGTTCTGGTGGAGGTCCTATTAGTGGTGGTGGCTCCGACGGTGGCTCTGGAGGTGGTTCTGGTGGTGGTGGTTTTGGAGGTTCCACTAGGCCCTTTTCATCCTCTGACCCTATTCTGAATGCTTTTCTTCAGAACATGGTTCAGATGCAAAACTAGTTAGTGATCCTTTCTCAAGCCTCTGCCCAACCTATTTTTCAACCTTTCTTCCAACATATCCCATTGTTGGTGGCGATCTTGAGTACTCCCTTCCCGCAAGGAATGTATATTCATAAGTTTGAAAAGTATGGTGGTAAAGGGGATGCAAAAACACGTGTCAACATTCAATGCCATGTGTACAAATTTATTTCATCATGATGCTTTGATGGAAAAACTCTTTCATTGATCTCTCAAGGACAAATTTCACTCGAGTGGTACTATTCCTTGCCCGATAATTCTATATTCTCATTTGATCAACTTGTGAATCAGTTTCTCCATTAGTTCTAGGCTAAAATCAATCTGAAGATGACCTTCTTGGATCTCGTATGATGTAAGCAAGGAGGTAATGAGAAGATAACTGACTTCATAGCGCGATACCAAATGCTCTTTCCACAAATATTGTACTTGCTACCTGACTCCAATGTGCAAAAGGTGTTCATAGGAAACCTACAATGAGCCTAGCAGGAGAAGTTTTCCCTAATGAAGTACCCTTCCTTTGTGCATCTATGTGTTGTAGTACGAGAATATCAACAAATGGTGGTTCAGTTTGGGGGATCTTCCTCGCGCTCTTGTTCAGAAGGAAAGTCTATTGTGTTTATCTCAGGTTAAGGTAAAGCTATTGAAAATGTAGTCTCCGCGACTAACGATCATAGCCTCAGATGCAACAGGAAGTTCACAAAGTTAGCAGAATCTTATTCTTCCATTTTACAAAAAATGTTGAAGGATAAGATCATAACTTTGGAAAACCCTTGACCTCTAAAGGAACCTTATCCTAATTGGTATGATGCGAATGATTTTTTACAATACCATCGTGCCAAAAAACATGATACCAAGCGTTGCATGTGCCTACGCCATGAGATATAGGATCACATCGACGATGATACCATCTGTTTCGATGGGATGAAACAAAACATGAATAAGTCAGTAGCGAAGGAAAATAGCGAGTTGTAGATTTGCATAGACCCATTTCCATCCCATTCTACGAACTTGATTATTGACCCCTCTATTACTTCTCCTCAATCATCGGTGTATGTAAATATGGTGTTAGTTAATCCTCCCCCGCAACCTACGAATGGTTTCTTTAGATGTGACATTCACCTCGAAATTTTTTCCTTTAAATAATAATCCTTATCCTCTATACATTCCTGCTCGCCTTAATGAGAACATTGTGACAAGAGTCTTGGTTGACCCTGGGAGCCGAGTAAATTTTATTACAAAGGAGATGTTGTGGTTAAATTCATTGCAAAGGGAGGAATATGAAGAAACAAAGTCTACCATACGTATGCATGACAATCTCTCTCTTAAGCCATATTGCTCTATAACTCTTTTCATCCTAGTTGTACCTAGGGATGTGGATACAACTTTTGACGTTATTTTGGAATTCAATCTGTTCAGGGTGAAGTTGGGCATCCCATGAATGGAATTGCTTCCGTTATTGAAAAATGTTTAAAGTTCTCTCACAAAGGTGTCGTGCACATTGTGCATGACACTGGATATCAACCACTGGTATCTCATGGAGGTTATTCCTTGGATCATTTTGGGTCCACCCCGGTCAGTCCACTCCCTCTTCTAATAGGCTTGCTTTACCGAAACTACATGAAGTACAAAATTGGGGGCAAATGATAGCCAAAAGTGTCTCCTCTAGTAGCACAACAACAAGTTGCCTTCTCCTCTTGGAAGGGGAAGGAAAAGCTTGTCCATCATTAGAGCCCCTCTTTTTCCCCCCTTCCTGAAGAGGAGCTTGGGTAACTATTGGTTTTCGCATAAGAAGTCTAATGGTACTCTTGACAATGGTTTTACTCACAGTAAACAGGTTGAATAAAATATCCATAGACAAGACCACAAAGAGCCTATCTTTTTTGAAAGATATGGAACAAAGAGAACCTAAGGGGACATTATGCATTCACAAAGCAAAGATTGACTTCCATTCAATCCCAAGTCTTCGATAAATAGGTCATGGTTTTACTAGAGTCGCTCTTAGGTAATGATGTGACAATTGTTGTTAATCTCAAGGGGACCTTTTTATACATACACATATATATCTACTATTTCTTTGAACATCTTAGGTTAGCATTCCTAATTGCAATGATAAATTCAGACATCATGAAACCAAAAGATTTGACATAGAATTTCACATATCCTCACTAATTCCTTTGCTATCACTTAAGTAGATTTAGCATTAAGCATTCAACAATTTCATGGAAAATAAAATATTTTCCACAAAACTATTTCCATTCATTTATATTTTTTGGAACATTTTCAAAAATATTAAACATCTATTCTAAAAAAGAATATAAAAATACTGAAAAATAAAAGTTTCTCCCAGTTATTCTCCATGGATGCCCCAAAGAATTAATCGAGATAGAGAAAATTGCTTTATATTTCACCAAATTGTTTCCCAGCTACACACAAAATGGTGCAAGCTTTTAAAGAGAGAGCATTTCATTTATGGACACTGAGTAGGTTTTGTATGCACCCTTAAACGGTGCAACATATAGTCTTGTTCGGCTAAACTTACAAAACCAGCTACAAAAGATACTTAGATAGGTAGCTATCCATAAAGCTCTGATATCAATTAATGTCTATGTGCATACAAATTTTTATGCCAGAATGGTTCAGAAAATAGGAAAAAAGAACAAAACTTAAAATAAGTTTTTGCTCCTCCGACATCCACAAATTTGGAACTTAAAATAAAATTAAGCATCCTCTAGCCTTTAATAGAACACAAGGCTTAGATAGATAAGACAAATACATGAAAGGAAATCTAAGGGACCAATCTCATCAAGGCACATGGAATATTGTGACCAATAGGAGAATTGCAATTGAATTCAATGGATGTCAACTCCAATTACTCATTGAATCTCTTTGAGTTCTAATTTTATCTAGAATCTTCACCAGGATGATACTTCGAATCATGATAATATGTAGGGGTTCCCATATATTCAGAATGATAAGGTGGAATTTTCGCCCCCTACACTTTGCTTGGCTCCGATTCTGTCACTCTCGGGAATGGGCTATCCTAAAAATTAGCATTTTTTCCCACCACATGTGAAATACCGAGATCCTCAGCATTCTGGTGGACTCAAAGCCATCTGCATGATCACTTCCCAGAGTGATCGAACCAGACTGAATTTTATTCCATCCATGACTCAAGTTTTCCTGACCATCCATACCCGAGCTTTGCATCACAATCAATATCTCCTACAATCACAAAATTCCAAATATTAAATCCCTTTTTAAACAAACATGTTGTAACATCTTATGTATATAAAACCATTAAATTCAAATGTTAGTACAAAATTCCATAAAAACTTGCTTTAAAACAAAGCATATCATAAACCCTTGCATATATATATAGGATCACCAAGATCATTATACAAATAAAGCAATTTAACATTTCCTTTTCACACTACAATCCAGTACTCAGTACTCGGTATTCAGCTTTACCCACTTACTTTCCTAGACCTTGGTTAATACCAGAACTCCATCTTACCA
>VDFB02041099.1:0-13605 GCA_007258455.2 Sequoia sempervirens
AAGATGGTGAAGGTTGCTAATAGCTACTTTGATGTGGAGTCCATCAAATCTATTTGGAGGAAAGTTTTAAGAGTTGTTATGGAATATATCATGGTTGACGGGCACTTACCAGAGTCTATGGTTAGCACTTTGCCATTCTGAACCATTTCCGGCATAAGGTTCGTATATCTCTGCCTTTTTACTTATTTTCTTCTCTGAAAAATTGCCTCGATGATGTGGAAAGAAACCCTAGGAGGAATGCTATTATTCACCCTGGTCTTGTTAGGCTCATTTTTGAGCATTTTCAAAATTTACCTGCTTTGCCTAAAACTGTCGATATTGAAGAATTGGATGATGAGGAGATAGAAAGTAGTAGGGAGATCGAACCCCGGGCCCCCCTAGCTTGTGATCTTGTTGGCCATGATACCATTGATCCCCAGTCCTTGTCTTGTCAGAAAACCCTTAAAGGCTCTACCCCGCTGTCTTTTCCTAAGCGAAAACCTCTGCTTGAGTGCCCTAGTCCGGGTTTTATCACCCCGCCTTGTCTTAATCCCTAGCCGTCTCCTGGTTTGTCCCCAGGTGTGAAAGGTAACCCTGTTATGAAACTCGTTTCGTATTCAGGGAATTCTATGGAAATCCTCTCTGACAAGCCCATGGTCAGTAAGGAGTCGGCCCCTAGTGCTCCTACTTTTGGTAATTCTGGGAATGATCATTTAGAGTCCCCTATTTAGGATGAAATCAATTCTGCCTTGAATAAGCTTAAGCCTGAGGATTTGGTTAGTATAGCGGAAAAAAGTACGGATGGCCTTTTTACCGTTCTCAAATGGACCCAGAAAGAAGTCTGTAATTTGAAAGGTCATGTTACTGATCTCAGCAACAAGGTCAAGGATATGGAGCAGAAAATTAGTGGGAACAGTGGAGACAATGATGAACAGGAAACTCCTTTACCGAGGAAAAGACAGCAGTTACAGGAGGATAGATTGGCTAGCATCGAGTGCAGCATGTCCAAGATTGAACAAAACATTAGGGCTATTGTTGCTAACAATCATAAAATTGCAAGGCATAACACCATCATCATCAATGCGATGGTGGAAAAGCTTGAAAAAAACCAAAAGGGATCGCTGGTTGTGGAGTTGGATGCGGACAGGGGTGGCAGCAGATCGGCTGGTGAAGGGATTTCGACTCATACCAGGGCTAACATCAAGAGGAAGACCCCGACTTCATCTCATACGGTCCAAATTCTCAAGCAGGGGTTACAGGACATGCAGAATGTTGAAAAGGAAGCCGAGGATTTACTTAACACCTTGGAGTAATGTAATGTTTTGTTTGCTGGTTTTTTGGGTGGTCCTTTTTTAGGGCCCTTTTTTCTTTTGTTGCTATCTTTTCCTTCTTTGGACAGCTGTCCGGTTGTTTCTCCTTTCTCTTTCTATCTCTTGTTGTTTAAACTCTGTGGTTTCAGGTCCCTGTAAAACCTATGTTTTCCTTTTCAAAAACTATTTTTCATGTGATTGGACTATGAATAAGCTTGACATGATTGTGCTTTCTCTACATACATGCAATGTAGACACTTGAACTCTTTTATACATTGATGGTCCATTTTTGGATCTTTTTTGTGTCAATCTACACTTCTAATTATTTCCATATCATCTTGTGCTCCATGTCATACCAATAATTTTATGCTAATGTATGGATAATACTTTAGTAAAATTATTAAATAAAATAAATGGAACCCTTTTCAAACCTTTCAAATTCTTTTATAATAATAATAGAATGGTTTTCATGTTTTCAATATATTTTTAGTGTCATAAAGACTTATATGTGAATCTTTATAATCTGTATGTACTATTTTATATTTTTATGGAAAGTGTGCATCTCATTTGTTATCTCTTGTATGTCTAGCTAAAGATAAACTCTATATGTGTGGGTGGTCATGATTACAATCTTTACAAATAGCATATCTTTATATTGCATCAAGTAATATCAAGAATTAATAATTTTTAAAATTTAAAATAAGATGTTGATGTAAACATATTTAAAAATTAGGTATAATGATTGAACATGATTTAATATAGCTATAAATCATCTAGTTTGTTAATTATAATAGTTAACCACTCATTTAAGACATAAAATTTGTTCCACCTTACAAATTATTTAACAAAATACTCTGTGGCATTAATGGGCTGACCTACTTTCATCCATTTTGGTATCTTGTACGTCTTATTATAGTTTTGATATTTATATGTCTTGTGAATGGATACTATTATATTCTCCAAACTATATCTAGTCTAACAATTCTCCAAACTACCATTTATAAATAATTACAAATCTAATAAATAAATAGTTAAGAAGATGTGGAATCAAGGTTTTTTATTTTTTTTGTTGAAGGAAGAGAAAAGTTGTAGGACTCTCCAATTTTGGAAAAAGTAGGGCATCTCCAATAGATTCATAAATATTTAAAATTTTCATGTCACTTTAGATTCTATAGTAAAATTGTTTCCTAGGTATATATTTTAACGTGTTTTAATATTAAATAAATTATTATACATATCCATTACGTTACTACCTATGATTCACTATCTAAAATCCATTCACTATTTGATAATGTAGATAAAATAATGTAAATGGAAATATTTTTTTATGTTTTATCAACAATATACTTATTGGGATCAAAAAATAGATGAAAAAAGGAAGTGGTTATCCCTTATATATTAGTTCCAAAGGACAACTAGGTCTAAAATTCCATATAAATAAAGGAGCCAAAGAGATATCAATGAAAGAGCATAGCTAGTTAAAATGGTGTCTATATATTAATTAAGAAATAAAGTAGCATGAAATCGGTCTAGATCCTTGACAACAAACCTAATGCAAAACATAGTATTTAGTAATTCCATAAAGTGACATAAACTATCAACTAAACCAATGTTGAATGGGCCAACTTAGGACAAAAAAGCTGTCAACCAAATATCTAAAAGGAGAAATACAAATGGCATTGAGGTATGTTACAATAGCATCAAAAATCCTTTTAATACTACAATTAATTTCATTTTAGGTTTCAAGGGAAGCACCCTTACAAGGAGGGGAGTCCACCACATATTCAACAAAATAATCCCTGAGAAAAAATTCAAAGGATAGAATGCTCTCAATTGGGATGGAAAACTTAACACTTTTGTGATAGCTTCCAATACCTTTTATTAAAAACTTATTCCCCTTTGCATCACATGTTAATAATCTAAGACATAGTCCAAATATACTTTTTTCCAAATGAATTGACATCTTAAATATTATAACTATGGAGAAAACAATGAAAAAGATTTGAAATCAAAGAGGCATAGCTTAGTGTTTGGCCTATTTAAAACAATTTCCTTCTCTCATGCATGTGCTAGGAATAACACTAAATTCTCCATGCTAAATTGAAACTAACATATGGATCCCATCAAGATCCTTTTCCAAATCCTATATATGATGCACCAAATACCTAAGATCGTAGTCCTTAATTTCTCTCTTCATGAATGGCATAAAAATAATGTGCATATCCGCTCTAGATACTTTCATCTTCCTATATTGTCCCCCTTAGTTTTAGGATAAGAATTTATAGCCTTATCTACTGAAAAATGAGAACTTCCACACTAAGGCTGTAAAGTAGATGTCATTTTACACCTAGAGAAGTAACCACCTAGAAAATCAAATGCAAAAAATGAAAGTATAACAATCTTTAACTATAATACTACCATTGATAATTTATTATCTTAAAATAAGCCACCATTTCTAGGTAACAATCCCATCTTGTTAATAATTCATTATCCTTGAATACTATTGCACAAACCACCCCCTCGTAAGTGCCCAACTAATAAAACTCTTGATATCACCTTTTCTTCTAAAGACATGCTTCAAAAACATTCTGATGGTCGTCTTTACATAGCCGACAGAATCTATGATAAGCCCACCAATGGGATATTAATAGATCTCGCCTGTGGTTATAATGTAATCACAGAATAGTTTCTAGTATTACATGAGTTGTATCAAGATTACTATAATAAACCAACTACATGGATTAAAAAACATACTCGTTTTATGTGCCCTACAATTGGATCGATCATACGTCTCTTACAAATAGCAACCAAAACGTTGGAGGTAACATTTTCAATTATTCCACAATTGATCAATTTCAATTGCAACTATGCCACCCTTGGCTTCGCTCAATGAAAGCGGTCCCTTCATTTGTTCACAAATGTTTGAAGTTTCCACATGGTAATGAAATATTTACCATACACCATACTGGCTTTAATCCTTTATCATATAAAGGTAATTTTTTCGTAGAATCCTTTTGGCCAGCACCTATGGAACCCATCACCCCCCATAAATATTTCTTTTTCATAGCTTATCAAAAGTTCAAAGACAAATTAATAGCCGAGTTGTCTCTTCGTAACATGTCCCCGTCCACTTCCACTCCCCCTATTTTAGATGAAACCATGCTTCAACCTGAGTCTGACATTGAACAAACCAAACAACCTCGTGAACAACCAACCTTAGACACTTCCCCACCATCGTTTAAACAACCAAGGGAAAATGAAAATAATTCTATCATACCTCCTCGCATATAACAAGTGTATAAAGCTGAAAAGAAAGTGGTTGACCCATCCTCTTCAATTTATTCCATTCTTCCCCCTCTTAAAGAAAAGGAACCTATGATGAATCGACCTGTTCTTAGACCTCAAAAAATTCAAAATAAAATTAAATGCAGCCCAAGTGCTAGGGAGCATAGGTGTCGTCGTCGTCTCCTTGGTCGTCAATCTCAAATAGAAGAAAATAAAGAAAACCAATATCCACTTTTGACCAAAGAAATTCATGACCAACCCCTTTCCCTTGATCCACCAATAGGTAGCGCAATCCAACCCTCACAAAAAATGATATGATCCAACAACCACAAATTTTAATACATCTTTCCTTGGAAATAACTCTTCATCCTCTTGTCATAATCAATCTTGATGATGATAGTGAGGATATCGAAAAAACAGATGAAGTGCATAATGATTTAAACTCTTTATTTTCATCAACTATGAGTTTAGATGATAAATCTTCTCAACCATGTGATCTTCAAGCGAGTTTTCGTGAAGATGACAACTTTGTTATGCAACTTTTGCAACTTTGCACTCCAAGTGATCTTCAAGTCTGCAACCTAGATCTACAAACACAAGTATGCAAAAGGGAAAAACTTGTTGTTTGTTAGTGAATGGGGGTTTTCCTTTGTCAAAACCCTTGTTGGTAATTAAACATTGAAATGAAATAGAAATAATGAAGGAAATGGTGAATGAACAACATTCAATGCTACAACTCACCAAACCGTTATGAATTCTACAAACTTTCGTGTGATGCCTACAATGGGTATGGATCTTGAATGCTTGATGGATAATGCTTGAATCAAAACCCTACATCACAAATGTTAGCACAATAAGACAAATGATGCAAGAAATATTTTTGATATGATGCTTGAATCTATAAATGGCTCCAAATGCTTGATGAATCTGCTCTTCAATGCTCTTGTGAATTCAATTATTATATGATAAAAGATATCACAAAAGACTTGGATTGAAATGAATCAAGGAGGACTAAGATGCCCTAGGTGGTTTTCTTTGTTCCAATTCCTAGAAACTTGGGGCATAGACACCAAAAAGGGGCCCAATCCAGAGATGCCAAAATCAGGGTCCCGAGAGCCTTGGAGGATGAAGATGCCCTAGGTGGAATTCTAGTCCCGACCTAAAAAATCAAGGACACACCGATGGACTCATTAAATTATCATTTATGCATTGGAGAATGTCAAGATTAACTCAAAAAATATATCATTCATAGGGCTTGTGGACACAAAATAGGACCAATTAAGCAATAAAGAAGCATAAATAAAACAAGGCGGGCCCAAACAAGCGTGAAAATGTAAGGGTATTCATTTTACTACACTACACTTTCTTCACATTTTCATGACCAGCCTCTGATAAAAAGCAATTAACTCCTATTTTTAGCTAATTACTTTTTGGATACTACCCAAGCTAACTTAGATGCTTAATTATAACCCCTAGGCTTACCTAAATACCTATTTAAGCTTATAATAATAATTATGTAACTTATTTAAGATTTAAGGTAGCCACAAACTAACTCCTACTAACCCAATAAATACTATGGGGTTAGGGGTATAGCATGTTCATGACCCCATTCCTCTACAAAATAATAATCACCATCACTACAACATTCTTTGTATGATAACATTATTGATATTTATTATCATGAACTACATTTTTCCTATGATTTCTATTACTACACTTTCACAACCATCATTAGAATTGAGGATTGCTAAAGCTATAGCACATTGCAAATATGAGTGAGGTATTTGACAAGCTAAAAACCAAGAAGTTTCCTTTACACTTTTTATATCAATCCTCTTTAAGGAATCTAGATTCTGTTTACATTTTGCCACTTTGGGCTATTGTGATACTAGTTTCCCATTATGTAAAGGGTGATTATAAGTCTAATTAGGAAACTTGGGTGACCACTCATTTTTTTAATGATTATATCTTTCATTATTAAAAAAAATTATAATTTATAGCCACCTTGTAACTTATCTCTTTATGAGTATGCATCACTTTATCAGCTTGTCCTTAATGGCTAGAGAATTATTACTTTAATGTTTTTGACTTGATAAGATCCTAACCTCGATTTTTTTTCCCTTTTGAAGATCTCTCTTATTTCTCTTAATATTTGAATTAATTCTATATTTGTATCTCAATGTGTGGGCTTCTATATCTCTCAATAGGTACCCATTTTTTCATCATAGACATTGAAATACAAGACCAAATGCATGGATTCATTTGGATTTTAGATATTAACATAGAAAATATTGTGGTTAAATCTGCTATAGATTCATTAGATCCCTTTCGTATGTTGGTGAATTCATCTATAATGAACCTAGGATCATTTGTGTCCCCTTATTTATCTCTAATTTTTTTATTGAAGTATATGCATCTCTCAATGCTAGAATTATGTAGAATTTTGTACCATTATCCAGTTGCATCATCAATGTCTGAATAAATAGATTCATAAAGACATCCTCAGGCTCAATTTTATAATCATCTATGCAGTTATTCAAATATCTAAGATGATCATCTCTAGAGAAAACCTTATTTACCTCATATTTGATGAATTTAGACCTTACCTCTATAGATATTATATTTGGATAATAGAGTATCCCAATGAAGTTTACTTTTTTGTACCTTTCTAAATTTAAAGGAGGTCTATAAAGAGCCTATATATTGTTTTGTATATCTCCTCCCCTGTTTCTTCTTCTACTGATAAGGTTTTCTTATATTCTATGACCATGCTTTTCCATATTTATGATGGATTCTAATCCTTTTCTTAGTTCTCATATATCCCTCTCATATTCTAATCTAGCTAGAAATCAACTATTAAACTAACTAGCTCATTAGTAAGGTCTACATTTTATTCCCTATGTTCTAATCCTACTGCAGTCTACTATCATGGTTGCTCTTATGGTTTTTTATCTGTATTTTACTTATAAATGTCAAAACATAATATTTAGAATTATATGGGTCCTCTCTAAACAAAAATGGGTGCTTTCTTAACCTACAATTCTAATTGACACAAGTCTAGAAAATGCAACATTTTAATTTTTCATATTTTAGCTACAAGGGTCTCATTAAAATGACTCTGGTGGCCACACTAGAATGGATTATTATTTTCATGTACACCAGAATGGGTACTCTCTATAATCCTTACTTTACTTTTATGTAAAATATCCTACAACACCATTATCCTAGTAAAATGCATTGTGCAAGAATCCTCTAAGGTTATAATAGTCACAAGATTACAATAGGCTTAACAAACAGTCTTAACAATGGAATATGCATAATACTTGGTTAAATGAAACTAGAAATAAATAAACCGTTATTATTTATTTTATATTTTGATGAGTGGAACTGGTTGTCTTTCAAGGTTGACTAGTGTTGAATCTTGCAATAGAGTCAAACATAGATAATATCCTACCAACAAATCAAACCCTAAATCATATACGAGTTTACTACACTTGTCTCTACCTTGCAAAAAGTAAACCCTTCAATGAACCTTCTTCCCAATAGTAGACCTCTACTCAATTATCCTAAATTAGTTTAAGAATTTCACATGTTAACCTTGAAATAGTTTTTTATTTGACATACTACTACATGAAAGTTTTATAGCACTTCCTCAATGTAAAATAACTTAAATTCGCATACAGAACACTAAATATGGGATGAAGGATTACTTTAATTCCCTAACACTATGCAATAATAAAGGGGATAGATTGTATTTCAAGCAAAAAATAACACCTTATATTGATTTTTTGATAAATGTTTGCATTACCATATCCAAATTTAGATGTAGTAAAAAAATCAATTACATTTGTTTACAAAGGTTACAATACAATTTTGAGATCGATATAGATGTGATTTTTCCGTTTTGATGCAGAAAAATCAACTTTGGACATTGAATATGAAAATCCCTTACATAGATCTAGAACAAGGTCATGAAAAATGTGACTACATAACTTGCATCCTTTAGCCTCAAAAGTACCATCCCAAGGTTGAAGGTCATTTTTATAGTTATGAAAACTTATCCGATACATATACAACAAGATTTCCCAATAATAGCATCTAAATCTATGTCCATAAAGTTAGATAAAGCTATGAGAATCACTACAAAATCATCCTAAGAATATGGAAGAACAATTACTACAAGAAAAAATTACTTACAATAACTACAACATAGCCATGACATTTGAATTTATCAAATACAAGCCTTTCTAGGTTTAAGAAATTATTTTGATGTATTTTCTATTAGGTGCAAGACCAAATAAGACCGAAAATTAAACCCTAATCACTTACAACCACTTTTTGGTAAAAACTACTCATACCGTGTGCTAAAAAAATGCTAAAATATTCTTCACTGATGAAAAAATGACATCATCAATAGTTAGTATCTGTTCTAACATGTTAAATCCCTTTTGAATGCCCATGTAGCCTTTTAGGATATTTTAGTGAGCTATAAAGGAAATTAGTGAGAAATATTTAGAATCATTAAAAATGCAAGTAAAGGAGGACCTAATGAAAAGAACTTGTGGTTAGGCTATTGGAATTTAAATTTGGTCTATAAATCATGTCGAAATAGGATGTTCGAAGAGGGGAGTTTGAGGGAAAAAAAACTAATAAGGAAAAGGCTATTGGGATGTTAGTATTAGGCTATCAAAGTTGAATTTATGGTAGGTACTAATATACAAAATGGCTAAAAGTATAACTATAAATACCTCTAAGAATTTTTATGGTATGGATGATGACATTAACATGATTTCATGACTATTTTAGCGAGGAAATCTATAAAATGAATGACACCAACAATGTAGAAAGATGAC
Source organism: Sequoia sempervirens (assembly GCA_007258455.2). Lineage (NCBI taxonomy): Eukaryota > Viridiplantae > Streptophyta > Pinopsida > Cupressales > Cupressaceae > Sequoia > Sequoia sempervirens. The sequence continues at coordinate 9,428 of VDFB02041099.1, forward strand.
ATTAGCATGATTTCATCAAGGATGGACTAGCCCACAACTCTATTTTAGGGTGATATCAACATGATGTCACCATCAAGGGCTCAAATTTGAATGGAAGGATATGCATGCAAGAAAAACTACATACATTCAAAATACATAGGCAATTATTTCATACTAGTAGAGGATTGAGAAAGAAAAGCATGGAGGGGGTGGTAATCAAGGATTGAAATCTTTGAAGTACCAACACTAAAATTATTTAAGGAAAATGAGTGGACCTAAACATTGTGAGGGAATAATGGAGATCACATGATGGTTGAGGGATGCCGATGACCTCAACACTAATAGAAATAGAAATATTTTTGATGCAAAAGACTAGGTTTTCAAGGTTGAAAAAGGAATTAGATGATGGGATGCCCAAGTTCAAAATCTTGGTAAAATGTACTTGACTTCAACAAACTGGCCAGGGGTTAGTGGGTCAGTGGTATAAAATCATCGCCGGTAGGCCAGTCAAAGGCAAAGCCAGTTTCAGTGCTGACGGGCGTTTGAATGCTTGAAGGCGTTTGAATTTTCTGGGACTAGCGAGACAAAATTCTGGCATAGGAGGAAATTGCTTGTATTTTCTTAGATCTATTACCAAAGGTGAGTCAACACCAAGCCACCACAATGTAAGAGCAAATAGAGCGAGATTTGCAACAAATTATGGACACATTGCCGATCCCGATAACCTCCATGTAAATGGGAAATATAGTGTAATAATGAAATAGTGATAATTTTATTTGGGTTATGATTCTACATCTTCAAATCCAACCATATATAAATTTATTTATAGATTAGATGTCTTAAGAAATTTTAGTGCTAATGCAAAAATTTGCCTCTCAACTGTCAACGGCAAAACTGCCGGTGTGGACGGTAAAGGCTTTCAGAGAGGACAAATTTCAGTCTACATTGTAGACTTGACTTTTTTTGAAAACATAATATGTTACAGAGAGTGGAGGCTTGGACTAAGTCAGCAGGACTTTATTTGGACCAGTCTGGATTGAATCGATGTGAACCCGCTAACTGGAAAATGTCCAATAACAAAAATATGAGCAGCAGTTGGTATACCAACACGGGTTTAGTTTACATGGATTTAAATGACAAAGGCAAAAGATGGTGTGTTTAACGCGCGCGTGCTTTACTTCGTTGCCACTCCAGATACAAAGCCCCACCTTATCTCCATAATAAAAAAGAAAAAAGAAAACACGAAGAGTACATGTGAATCAAGAAAAGTCAAGAAAATGAAATATGGTAACAATAAATTCCTAATCCACTTATAATTGTGTTAAAATATTAGTATTGCATACCAAACTGCACAACAAAAGCGAAATGACCTCACATCCGATTTCATCCTTGTATCTATATATACACAGAGAGAAACAGATTTTCACATCTCAGGTCAGAAACAATTTGGTTAATACTTATTGAACCTGTCTAAGTTGAGATCAGGCTCTCAAAGCGGAAGTAGTGTATGATTCTGGCAATGCAGACTTTTTATGGCCGCCTCCTGTTGCCACTTTTGGCATTGTTGTTCACTGTTCAATTTGTTTTAGCGAAACATACCGTGATTACACGGCACTACAAATTCAACGTGGGTTATATGTTTCTATGAAATGAATTGAATGGTTTATTGTATAGGAAAGCATTAATTTATTTAAACTCAAGTTATTTTCTGTTCTAAATATCTACAGATCCAAATGAAGAATGTGACTCGTCTTTGTAATACGAAAGGTATCGTGAGTGTCAACGGGCAATATCCAGGGCCTCTAATAGTTGCTCGAGAAGGAGATCGCGTGGTTATCAAAGTAACAAATTTTGTTACAAACAACATCAGCATACATTGGTATCTCTTCTGCTCCTACACTCAGTTATTTACATAATAAATATAATATTATTTGCTGATGCTCCTCTCTCTCATGGTTTACTTTAGCGGGTGCACTTAATGAATTCCTATGAATTGCTCAGGCATGGAATTCGGCAGCTTAGATCTGGGTGGGCGGATGGTCCCGCTTATGTCACTCAGTGTCCAATTCAAACCGGGCAAAGTTACGTGTACAACTTTATTATCAAAAGGCAGAGAGGAACACTGTGGTGGCATGCCCACATCTCATGGTTGCGAGCAACCGTGCATGGTGCCATTATCATCTATCCCAAAAAGAATGCTTCTTACCCATTCCCTCAGCCATACCAGGAAGTGCCTATTGTTTTTGGTATGTCTTTCAGTACTCGCTGATAATGCGTTGCCGTTGTAAAGTCGTCTTAAATTTAAAATGAAAATGCTGTTGTTGCGTTGCGAATTGCAGGGGAGTGGTGGAATGCAGACACTGAGACTGTTATCAATCAAGCACTGCAAACCGGGGCGCAAGCTAATGTGTCAGATGCGTATACCATGAACGGACTCCCTGGACTTATGTATAACTGCTCTGCCAACGGTGAGTAAGGATTAATAAAAGGGATGAAACATACAGACTTGTCTTTATTTTTTTGTTTTCTTAAATGTAACAAAGGTCTCCTGTGTAATGCAGATACATTCAAGCTCAAAGTGATCCCTGGGAAAACTTACCTACTTCGTCTAGTTAATGCTGCGCTCAATGATGAATTGTTTTTCGGTATCGCCAACCATACTTTGACTGTGGTAGAAGCGGACGCGGTGTATGTTAAGCCTTTTCAAACCAATGTTATTCTTATCACACCTGGCCAGACTACCAACGTCCTCTTGACAGCTAAATCTCAGCCACCCAATGCCACATTCCTCATCTATGCAAGCCCTTTCGCTACGGGAACAGCAGCTTTTGATAACTCAACCAGTGCTGGAATTTTGGAGTATGTTTCCAATATGACAGCAGTTAATTCGTCCTCATCCTCTCTTCCTATGATGAAACCAGTGCTTCCAGCCGCCAATGATACCTCCTTTGCTGCCAATTTTAGCCAAAAGCTGAGAAGTTTGGGCAATCCGAAATTTCCAGCAGCAGCTGTTCCTCAGAAGGTGGATAGACAATTCCTATTCACAGTGGGGTTGGGGCTGAATCCGTGTCCCCAAGGACAAACATGTCAAGGCCCCAACAACACCAAATTTACAGCCTCCGTTAACAACATATCCTTCACTCTTCCGACCACCGCTCTTCTTCAAGCATACTACTTTGGCAAGTCCAGTGGAGTTTACAATACCACTTTCCCTGACAATCCGCCATTTCCTTTCAACTACACGGGCACGCCTCCTAACAACACACAAACCATCAACGACACCAGAGTCGAAGTGCTTCCCTTTAACACTAGTGTACAGCTAGTTCTGCAGGACACCAGCATTGTGACCTTCGAGAGCCATCCTCTGCATCTGCACGGCTTCAACTTCTTCGTAGTGGGTCAAGGTGTGGGAAACTACAATTCAAGCACTGACCCCACGAACTTTAATCTGGTGGATCCTCCCGAGAGAAATACAATTGGAGTTCCGAGTGGAGGTTGGGCGGCTCTCAGATTCCTAGCTGATAATCCAGGTATTGCTATCATCACTTAATGCTAGCTTCAATCGCTCATTTAGTTTAATAATATTGTGCTTGTTTCACATAAATATCGTCCAACCGAATGTATATGATTGCAGGAGTATGGTTTATGCATTGTCATCTCGAGCTGCATACCAGTTGGGGATTGAAGATGGCGTGGATTGTTTTAAATGGAAATGGCAGATCTCAAACTCTTCTTCCTCCGCCCAAAGATCTTCCCTCCTGTTGATCGCTTAACCTATTCCTTCAAATTCACCATGCGCCGTGTGCTTATTTTTCTAATTTTCACTGCTACCAATTTTGTGCCGGTTCAACACAGCATCCGAAGAAGAAAGAGAATATGTATGTCTGTGTTCTCTAATATACGAGAAAGAAGAATGTGTGTCTGATTACTCTAACATGCTATATAAGAGGTATATCCTATAATAATGGTAAATTTTGTACTGTTTGGAAATAAAACAGTTTTTGGTCGACTTTTGTCCCTGCTTGAATTTATACTCTCTTCTTTATACGTGCCTATTGAGACTCAGTTACAGCCACGTTGTTCTAGAATATTTCTTAAGTGGGCACGACATAATTATGACGAAGGTACATAAACCGATTTTATAAAAGATAAAAAGAATATTAAAACTTTTGTTGCATTTATTTAAGATTTACTTTATA
>VDFB02041100.1:0-25021 GCA_007258455.2 Sequoia sempervirens
ATAGAGGGTTTTGAAGGATTTAGTGTGATGGTTGCATATGGATTTGGCATGACATGCACACAGCGGGTTCCTCAGCTAGGTGTCACTTTGGGTAACTACACGGACCTACAGATGATTTCTATGTGGTGGACCTGGGTGATATGAATGCTATTCTAGGTATATAATGGTTACATTTGTTGGGGAAGTATTCATAGAACTTCTAGACTACAGAGCTCAAGTTTTGGGTAGTGGATGGTAAAAAGGTTGTGCTCAGAGGTATGGCTAATGGTTCCCCAAAAATAGTATCAGCTAAAAGAATGGAGAGCATCTTTAGGCATGGGGATGTTGCTTGGGCAGCAGTGTCTGATTACTTCTAAGGAGACTCCCGACAGTGATCAACCCTACAATGGAGACATCCAATCCTTGTTGGTTAAGCATGACAGAGTGTTTGAGAAAATTCCTCCAGGCAGAGCCCTGGATAGGGGTTTTGAGCATACCATCGAGTTAGAGGAGGGGGCCAAGCCCATCATAACCACCCCCTATAGACATTCTAATAAGTTTAAGGATGAGATTGAGAAAGCAATTAAGGAATTGCTTGACATGGGGCATATCAAACCTAGCTACAGTCCTTTTGCTTCTTCTGTGGTTCTGGTGAAGGACGAGAGAATGAGGATGTAAAAAGCCTTCTTGAATATGACCCAATTTTTCCAAATTCCAACAAGCATTCAATGAAATGAACTTCTCTTATATCATTGTTTACAAGTGAACAGGACAGGTTAATGCATTGTTTGTACAATTGCCACAATGATCTCAAGCACACTTCTTGTATTGGAAGATATGACAATACATTCTCAAAATTGCATTTTCAGATTAAAATAGAGACTATGTTAAACTCTACAATGCTTTAATTGACTACCAATAGACTCAGAACTCAAAGGACTGAGATTATGCACTTAACACCATATACCAACGGTAAAGAAGAGTTTATTCCATTTCAAGACTCAAAGGACATGCTAAAAGTTGAACAAAAATATTGTAATGATTGTTACAGCAGTGATAATAAGATATTTTTGGGAATTACAAGCATAGAAATCACAGTTACAACACTCTACTTTATGCGACCCTTCCAAGACTCTTCACAAACAAATAACAGTGACCAACACATACATTTCAAGGCAAGACAAATGATAATACTCATACCTGGATAAATGAGTCATCCTCAACTTGGGACTGCAAAAGACATCCTCAAAAATGCACAGTATACACATCCAGCTTTTGAGAAGACTTCTAGCTAGTCATTTCATTCAAATAATGGCTCGCCCTACTTTAGAAACTCCAAATGCCCCTCCTGAGACCCTTCTCTATTAATCATGACCTTGCCGTGAAGGAAAGTCGTTTCTTTTTCTGCTAACACGTTTTTTCTTTAGCTCACCTAGATTCTCAACAAAACACTCTTTTTATGGTTCCCAAGCTTGGAAACAATGCACCTAGGGTTTTTCCATAAAGTCTATCCGAGCCACTTCATGGTTGGATCAAGGCCTTCAAACCAGAGCCCCTTCAAGATGCTATCATATGGGCTTGTGACATGGAGCATTCAGTGCCTAAGAGAAAATTTTCATCCAAACCCTTCATACCTCAGAAGAACAAGGATAAAAAACTTTATAGAAAGAGTGGCCCAAGAAGGACAAACTAGATGATGAGGCTCGTAGGGAGTTGAGGAGAAAGAAGTTGTGTTACAGCTACAAGGAGCCTTGGGAGCCTGGTCACAGATGCATGGGTAAGGATAAGTTTCATTACATTGAGGTAGTGTTGGATAGTGAGGATGAAGGAGAGTTTGGACAGGTATGGCGCAGTGATGATAGTAGTTCAGAGGATGAGCAGCCACAAGTGAAGACTAAGAGTGGCACCATTGCTACCATCTCAGGTACTCCCAGGTTTAATTCTTTCAGAGTTAGGGAAGTATTATAGGGACAGCGTGTTACGGTGCTGATCGATAATGGGGTAACCCACAATTTCATTGATTCAGCCTTAGTGGCTAAGAGGGGAATACCTACAGAGGGTTTTGAAGGATTTAGTGTGATGGTTGCATATGGATTTAGCGTGACATGCACACAGTGGGTTCCTCAGCTGGGTGTCACTTTGGGTAACTACACAGACCTACAGATGATTTCTATGTGGTGGACCTGGGTGATATGAATGCTATTCTAGGTATATAATGGTTACATTTGCTAGGGAAGTATTCATAGAACTTCCAAACTATGGAGCTCAAGTTTAGGGTAGTGGATGGTAAAAAGGTTGTGCTCAGAGGTATGGCTAATGGTTCCCCGAAAATAGTATCAGCTAAAAGAATGGAGAGCATCTTTAGGCATGGGGATGTTGCTTGGGCAGCAGTGTCTGATTACTTCTAAGGAGACTCCCGACAATGATCAGCCCTACAATGTAGACATCCAATCCTTGTTGGTTAAGCATGATAGAGTGTTTGGGGAAATTCCTCCAGGCAGAGCCCTAGATAGGGGTTTTGAGCATACCATCGAGTTGGAGGAGGGGGCCAAGCCCGTCATAACCACCCCCTATAGACATCCTAAGAAGTTTAAGGATGAGATTGAAAAAGAAATTAAGGAATTGCTTGACATGGGGCATATCAAACCTAGCTACAGTCCTTTTGCTTCTTCTATGGTTCTGGTGAAGGACGAGACAATGAGGATGTAAAAAGCCTTCCCGAATATGACCCAATTTTTCCAAATTCCAACAAGCATTCAATGAAATGAACTTCTCTTATATCATTGTTTACAAGTGAACAGGACAGGTTAATGCATTGTTTGTACAACTGCCACAATGATCTCAAACACACTTCTTGTATTGGAAGATATGACAATACATTCTCAAAATTGCATTTTCAGATTAAAATGGAGACTACGTTAAACTCTACAATACTTTAATTGACTACCAATAGACTCAAAACTCAAAGGACTGAGATTATGCACTTAATACCATATACCAATGGTAAAGAAGAGTTTATTCCATTTCAAGACTCAAAGGACATGCTGAAAGTTGAACAAAAATATTGTAATGACTGTTACAGCAGTGATAATAAGATTTTTTTGGGAATTACAAGCATAGAAATCATAGTTACAACACTCTACTTTATGCGACCCTTCCAAGACTCCTCACAAACAAATAACAGTGACCAACACATACATTTCAAGGCAAGACAAATGATAATACTCAGACCTGGATAAATGAGTCGTCCTCAACCTGGGACTGCAAAAGACGTCCTCAAAAATGCACAATATACACATCCAACTTTTGAGAAGACTTCTAGCTAGTCGTTTCTTTCAAATAATGGCTCGCCCTGCTTTAGAAAATCCAAACACCCCTCCTGAGACCCTTCTCCATTAATCATGACCCTGCTGTGAAGGAAAGTTGTTTCTTTTTCTGCTAACATGTTTTTTCTTTAGCTCACCTAGATTCTCAACAAAACTCCCTTTTTATGGCTCCCAAGCTTGGAAACAATGTGCCTAGGGTTTGTCCATAAAGTCTCGTCCTCAAAGATAAATATGTAGCTCTTAAATTCGACCCACCGAAGCAGCAAAAACTCAGAAATAAAAATCACAAAAATCAGAATATAACTTTGTTTCCCTTCTTCCAAAACTTGCTCCAAACTCGACTTCACAATATTAACTCTGTAATCACCACGATTCCCTGCTAGGGTTGATATTCCACAACCGAAATGGGGCTATAGGGTTTCCAAAACCCACAACCAGAGAAGTTCAACCAACATTTCCGTGAGAAATATTCATTCAAGAGTTTGACAAAATGAGCTCTCTTTTCTTTATATTTTCTCCTTCACAATCATAAAGTGACTTTTTATATAGTTCCCCTTTTTTAACTATTTCACTTAGTCACTTTATAAACATTATTTATTAATTACTTAATGTCACCCTTTTAAATTTAATTTAATACTTAGGCAATATTAAATAATTAAGTAAATGATTCCCTAATTTTGACATTAGCCTTTAGGAATTAAAAAGGCTAAGCGACCTCCTTGAGTGGCTATTGAGAAGGGGACATTACAAAGGATGTGTATTGACTATCGGGCTCTAAACAAGAAAACAATTAAGAATAGGTTCCCGATTCCCAAGATCGATGAGCTTCTTGATGAGTTGCATGGGGCAGTGTATTTTTCCAAGATTGATCTCCACTCAGGGTACCACCAGATGAAAGTACGAGAGCAGGACATACATAAGATAACTTTCAGGTGTCACTACGGGCACTACGAGTTCTTAGTCATGCCTTTTGGTTTAACTAACGCACTTGCCACTTTTCAATCCTGCATGAATCATATTTTCAACAAGCATTTGCATAAGTATCTGTTGGTGTTCTTTGATGATTTGCTCATTTATAGTAAAACTTGGGATGATCACCTGAAACAATTGGATGAGGTTTTGGGTATTATGGGGGAGAAGTCCTTGTATGTTAAGGCCTCGAAGTGTGAGTTTGGCCTTAAAGAGATTTTGTACCTGGGACATGGGATCAATGCACAAGGTGTACAAGTTCATTAGGAGAAGATCCAGGCAATTCTTGATTGGCCATTGCCTAAGTCCCTTACTGAGTTGCGCGGATTCTTTGGGCTTTGCAATTACTACAAGTACTTTGTCAAGGGTTTCTCTTAGTTGGGTGCACCATTGACAGATCTAACTAAGAAGGGGGCTTTCAGATGGTCAGATGAGGCACAAGGAGCTTTTGATAAGCCCAAGGAGGTGATGAGCAATTGTCCTATACTGGCACTTCCAGATTTTACTCAGCCATTTGTTTTGGAGTGTGATGCATCGAGTGAGGGAATAGGAGCAGTGTTGATGCAGAACAGGCATCCAACTGCATTTGAGAGGTGTAAGTTGAGGGGGCCTAAGAGACTGTATTCTATTTATGATAAGGAGATGCTCGCCATAATGCATGCATTGGCGAAGTTTCGACAGTACCTAGGTTGTGGGAAGTTTGTGGTGAGAATCAACCACAACAGTCTCAAATATTTCTTGGAGCATAAGGATTTTGAATGAGAAGCAATAGAAGTGGGTCAGCAAAATATAGGCCTACGATTTTGGCATTGAGTATGTAAAGAGCAAGAAGAACATAGTTGCAGATGCCCTTTCCAGGAAACCAACAGCTTGCTCACTCACAAGGATTTCAGCAGATTGGAAATCTCATCTATTGGAGTACTCCAAGAACAAGTTTGCTTGTGAGTTGATGGATGGACAGGTTCAGGATGATCATTACAAGGTAGTGGATGATATCATCTTCTATGGGGACAAAATCTATTTAGTGCCGGAATCTAAACTCAAGGAGAAGATATTGAGTGCTATTCACGACATTTGTCATGTCCCGAAAATTGTAACACATTTAAATACAAAGAAATAAATAAATAATAATAACAAAATACATATTAGTGATTTAATGCTATTATATTTTAGTGTGAAATATTGGGATACAAATAACTAAATAAAATAAACATCAAAATTTTAAATATAATGACAATCTAAATATTATTATTATAATTGTAATGATCATAGATAACATTATAATCATAATACATCTATTATAATAAATAAAAAAATTAATATTATTAATTGTAAATAACATAATAATAAAAATAATATTCATAAAAACCAATACTATTATTAGTGACTATGACTTGGTTAGTAAATAAGCAAATCTAACAACAACGATCCATAGTAAAGAAGGCATAGTAAGTAGCAAATAAAACAAACAGCAATCACCACACCAACAGGCACAACTAGTGACAAGAGCAACTACCATATGCAAGGATACGTAATTTCTAGAGAGGTGTGACTAATGCCAAAAGGCATGAAGCATGAAGGGCCGTCCCCATATGCAGATCGGGTCACTTATATAAGGCAGCCAATTTCAAATAAAAGTATCATCGATAGAAGAAAAGGGAACAAAACAAGACAGAAAATAAATAAACTCAAGAATATACTAGCAGATTGTGGGAAATAGGAAAAAAGAAAAGAGAGAAGTCAAATAAGATGGAATTTGTCTTATTCAAAAAGGGGAGATACTTTGTCTTATTCACATAAAAAGAAGAATGTGTAAATACAGCGATTCCTATAAAAGAGGGAACGGCAGAGATAATGAAGGAAAGAAATCAGAATAAGGGAATGGATATTTTTCAGAATATAAGGATATGAGCAGAGAAATGTAATTCTGGTTTGTGCTGAAGTTTGTTATATATTAATAAAATCAAATATACACACACACGTGTGTGTGTGTGTGTGTGTAGATATGTGAATTATATGCGAATATACAATAATGATGCTTGCAGCAATTATTAAGCTTTATATGTAATTATGATATTTTAATAAGCATGGATAGTAGATTCTTATCTGCTTGATCAACAGTAATGATATCTTCTTAGTGTGAAGAACAAATTGATTGGAAATAAAGGGATTAAATCAAGCCTAGGTACTCTCTAAATCCATTGTTGCTTGAAAAATTGGTAATTTGGGTTAAAATTAGTATAATCCCAAAAGGGGACATTACAAGTGGTATCAGAGCATAATCATGCCATCCTATGAAAGAACGATTATTGCAAACTTCCCAAAGAAGATGACTTCAAAGGTTAAGCACTTTCGTGGAGAGGAAGAATGCAAGGAAGTTAGGGAACTAGGACACAAATGCAGACGGAAAGGAAGACAAGCCTTCAACATGGAAGCAACTCTTATCAAGTTATAGGAGATAAAGGTAAAGAAGGACCAAATAAAAGAAAAAGATATGAAGAAGGAAGTAAGGAAGGGAGCAACTCTTCCAAGGAACGAGTTGAAGGAATGAAACTCTCACAAGCAACCACACCCTTCTTACCATGACTGAGAGGAACTAAGGAGGAAGGACTTTGCCTTGATTGCGGGAATGGGCACCATTGCAATCAAAAGACCTTACAAGGATAATGCAAAGGGAGACAACAATGGGGTCCTCTTCTAGATACGCCACCTAGGAGGGGACAAGATAAGCCCACTTGGGCCAAGGGGGTACTTGCCTCTGGGGTATCTGAGGGTACTGCCTTTGGGTCTAGGGGAGTTGAGCCACTAGGACAATGAGGTCCTCTTCTAGATACGCCACCCAAGAGGGGACAAGATGAGCTCACTTGGGCCAAGGGGGTACTTGCCTCTAGGGTATCCGGTATTGCCTTTGGGTCTAAGGGAGTTGAGCAACCAGGACAATGAGGTCCTCTTCTAGATACGCCACCCAGGAGGGGACAAGATGAGCCCACTTGGACCAAGGGGGTACTTGCCTCTGGGGTATCTGAGGGTACTACCTTTGGGTTTGGGGGAGTTGAGCCACCAGGACAATGAGGTCCTCTTCTAGATACACCACCCAGGAGGGGACAAGATGAGCCCACTTGGGCCAAGGGGGTACTTGCCTCTAGGGTATCCGAGGGTACTGCCTTTGGGTCTAGAGGAGTTGAGCCACTAGGACAATGAGGTCCTCTTCTAGATATGCCACCCAGGAGGGGACAAGATGAACCCACTTGATCCAAGGGGGCACTTGCCTCTAGGGTATTTGAGGGTACTGCCTTTGGGTCTAGAGGAGTTGAGCCACTAGGACAATGAGGTTCTCTTCTAGATACGCCACCCAGGAGGGGACAAGATGAGCCCACATGGGCCAAGGGGATACTTGCCTCTGGGGTATCTGAGGGTACTGCTCTTGGGTCTAGAGGAGTTGAGCCACCATGTGTTCTATAATGGAGGACATTGTGTCCTGTAATGAAAAACTTTTGTGTTCTATAATGGAGGACATTGCGTCCTATACTGGAGAACCTTTGTGTTCTATAATGGGAATAAGTAGACCCAAGGGGGCCAAATCACAAGAGAAAGGGCAAGGGTTGGCATGATGGATCCTAGGTTCCCCATCAAGTCATGATTCCCCATACTCTCTTATGGTTGAACCCTCCAAGGATAGTAGAATGCATTATGGACATGTGTGTGTCAACCATTGTGATGTGATAGTTAGCCATTGTGTATGTCATGAATGTTAGAGCTAGTCACTATGTATTTAGAACTCGTCATTGTGTTTATGATTACTTTATGCTTAAAAAACTATGAAAATGTTAAATATGTTGTCTGTCAAGTTGCTTAAGCTGGTTGGCTGTTTGCTTGTGCTATTTGGTTGCGTGCTTGAGCTGGTTGCTTGTGTGCTTGAGCTACTTGGTTGCTTGTGTGCAGGAGCTACTTGGTTGCTTGCTTCAGCTACTTGCCTACTTGCTTGAGCTGGTTGCTTGCGTGCTTGAGCTACTTGCTTGTCTACTAGAGCTACTTGCTTATGTGCTTGAGCTACTTTCTTGTGTGCGTGAGCTGGTTGCTTGCTTGCTTGAGCTATTGGTTTCCTAGTTGAGCTACTTGCCTGCTTGGTTGAACTACTTGGTTGTCTGATTTAATTTCCGATTCAAGTGGTTTTAAGTTATATTGATTCACAAACTCCAACATGTGGGTTTTGAGAATTATGAACTTAAGAATATTAATCAATACATTGTCCTCATAACCAGAATAACCATCACTTGGGTCAGAACTTGCAACTCTTATCAAAGCTAAATCATCACCACAAGAAGCAACATCTTAAAATTGCACATCTTAGATTATGATTGCTTGAGGGCAAGCAATCTTGGGCGGAGTAGGCTGTCATGTCCCAAAAATTGTAACACATTGAAATACAAATAAATAAATAAATAATAATAACAAACTACATATTAGTGATTTAATGCTATTATATTTTAGTGTGAAATATTGGGATACAAATAACTAAATAAAATAAACATCAAAATTGTAAATATAATGACAATCTAAATATTATTATTATAATGATCATAGATAACATTATAATCATAATACATCTATTATAATAAATAAAACAATTAATATTATTAATTGTAAATAACATAATAATAAAAATAATATTCATAAAAACCAATACTATTATTAGTGGCTATGCCTTGGTTAATAAATAAGCAAATCTAACAAAAGCGATCCCTAGTAAAGAAGGCATAGTAATTAGCAAATAAAACAAACAACAATCACCACACCAACAGCCACGACTAGTGACAAGAGCAACTAACATATGCAAGGATACGTAATTTCTAGAGAGGTGCGACTAATGCCAAAAGGCATGAAGCATGAAGGGCCCTCCCCATATGCAGATCGGGTCACTTATATAAGGCAGGCAATTTCAAATAAAAGTTATCATCGATAGAAGAGAAGAGACAAAACAAGACAAAAAATAAATAAACTCAAGAATATACTAGGAGATTGTGGGAAATAGGAAGAAAGAAAAGAGAGAATTCAAATTGTTGTACCCCAAAATTAAAATTTTTGTTACACTTACATTTTGAAGAAATGAGTAAAAGTCTTGTTAAATCAATCAAAAAAGGTCAAAATTTGGTTGTGCATGTCTTGCATGAGGGGTTAAAACGTAAAATTTCCAAAATTTGACGATCTAGGTCTGCTCAGAGCAACCTAATCTACAAAACCCAGATCTTAGTTTTTTATCCCTACTTTTTAGGAAAACTATTATTTTTATAAATTTTCTAAAAATAGTAACTTTTTATGGGTTTTTTTCGGTTTCTTTTGAAATGGATACTGGCAAAACTTTCTAAAAATAGAAAGTTGGTCCATTAGGGTTCAAACTGATTTTGATTGGCTCAAAATATGTCCATATCAGGCTGGTGCAATCAGAATCTCAAAATGATCAGTTTTGCCCTAGTGGGTCTATTCTGCTTTTTTAGAAGCATATCAGGAGCTCTGAGGTCATCAATGGAGGTCATTCGGCTGCCAAGCGTCAGATTCAACATTCAAAGCATTGAACAAAAGGCGAGATGGTAAACAAGCATGAAGAACAAAGAAAGAGGATGAAGACTGAAAATTTTCTAACACTGGTTGGAGTGGGCGCCCCAGGTGAGAATAGGCGCCCATCTTTTTAGGGCACTAAAAGTTGAAATTAGGTTTTATGCTTCCAATCAAAGTTGCTCAGTTCTCTACCAGCTCCGCAACGAATCCAATGGTGCAGTCATCAGATTATCCAGTCATCCAGAATTCGAGGCTGAATAGGGAGGTTCCAAACTGTAGTCAAAATGAAGAACATGAAAATTACTAAAAATTGACTAAGTGTGACAATTTTGGGTGCCCCTGGTGAAGAAGGGCGCCCCAACTTTTTGAAGCACCTAACTCAGCAGTTAGGGTGTGAGAATATGCTTGATCTCTTCAGTATTCAGCTAGCTTCGCAGCGCCTGTCTCTGTCAGATCATCCGACTGTCCAATCTCCAGCAGATTCAGATCAAAGAGGAACATACAGGATGAAGGTTTCAAACTTGATGATGAAAGTCAGATAAAAATGGCTAAGTCTGGAAGGTTTGGGCGCCCCAGGAGAGAAGAGGTGCCCAAGATTTCAAGCGGTAAAACAGATGAATTCATAGATGAGGCTCTAACGTGATTTCTTCACAGTTGATCCGGCTTTCCAACGAGATACTTAGCGCGTCGATCGAATGTTGTAGTCGCCAGATACGAGAAGCTAAACGAAGGGTCTGACAAGAGCTAAGAATCAAAATTCAGAAGCAAACAGGAAAAATGAAAAATATTGTAACTTTGGTGAGCTTGGGCACCCCAGCTTGCCAGGGGCGCCCAAGTGTTTGGAGGTCTAAATTCAACTGTTTAGCGAAGCTTCTCCCAAGAGACCCCTCCTAATATTTCCTCAGCTTCACAAAGAGCATAACCGGCAGTCAATCCGATGCCCAGATCACCAGATCTGACGAGATCATCTATAGAAGAGGAGTTAATGAAGAAATTGAAGATCATAAAAATGGCCAACTCTGGACAAAATGGGCGCTCTTGGAGGAGAAAGGCTCCCATGAATTCGAAGGCCGAAATGAAGTTTTTAGTTAGAGGCATCTCCAGAACAATCTTTTTAGAACGGGTCTGACTCCGCAATGAATCATTCAACTCACCCATCAGATTAGTCTGCAAGCCGGAAATCAAAGGCGAAGTAGGAGGTCAAAATGGAGAAAAGTTGAAAATATCAAAAAAATGACTTAACACTGCTTGAAGTGGGCGCCCCTAGCCAAGAAGGGCGCCCAACTTCTCATGCCTTAGAGAAATTTTCAAGATTTTCAAAGCTTCAAAATTGCAAAGAGGAAGAAGGCGTCCAAGTTCAATGATCTGAGATTTTTAGGGTTTTGAAAATAAAAGCAAAAGAAAGCAAACCTAATTCAAACCCTAAGTCTATTTAACACCTCTCTTCAATGTAATTTTCATTATTTTTGCAGGTAGCATTCAGAGGAGAAAATTGGAGCAGCAAGATTGAAGAAATTTTTCAAGATTCAAGAGCTCAGTTTGTTGGTTATTCATCAAATTTTTTAGATCAGCAACATAAACCCTTGCTTTTTCATGATTTTTCATCCAGAAGATCAAATATTTCAAGGAGAAGGTCAAGGTTTTCAAATTTTCAGCCATCTGGGTCTTATCACCTCATTCTTCTGAAGAAAATTTTCAAGAACTTCATCAAGTTGCAGCAGCAGCTTTTTATTTGCATGTTAGTGAAATCCTTAGTGCATTCAATTTTCAACCATCTAGGTCCTCTCAAATCAGTCTTCTGAAGAAAACCCATATCACGACTTTTTTCAAGAAAGTTTCAAATCCTAGGGTTGGCTGCTTTTTGATCAGCCATCGATTATTTTGCAAATTTAATCAAGCTGGGTCCATTTCTAATCATATTCTAGAACAAAACCAGGTGCCATTTTTTGTGAAAATTGAAGAAATTAGGGTTCTGCTGCTTTTTCGATTATAAAATCAAAATTTTGAAAATGGGCGATGCGGGTTGTCTTACCCAGCGAAAGTTACAGGCAAATCTATCTCAGAAAAACTTCAAAAATTTGTCCGTTGGAGCAAGAAAATCAGCCTTCTAAAAATACTAAGTTGCTCAAAATTTGTCTGAACCTAGGTGAGTTTACAGTCATTCTTCAAATTTTCTGAAATGGAGTACACTCCCAATGTTTTCAAGACTGGATCAGCTCTTTATCATGATTACATCAAAACAACTAAGATAGATTTGCATCACATTAAGTCGGTGTTTGATCTACACGCTTTGGAGAGCCCAGGAAACACTTCAATCAGAAACCTGGGACATTCTGGACTCCTAGCAAGTATTCCTATATCGGTTCAGTCTTGAGTTAGTAATTGCTTGCATCAAGTAGCCCGCAACCCGACTGAGGGAGATTCAATGAGTTATTGCTTGAATTGATTTAGGTTTGAAGCGATATTATGATCGGTATTTTTCTATTCCTTAACTTTGAAAGTGTCACTATGTCAAAGGGTGAATGTGAAAGGATATGGGATATGCACATAGACAAATACAACAAGAAGATTGTACTGAAGTGAATGAAAGAAAAACATAAGACTTTGCCAAGTCACACTTCCATGATGTCGACAGAAGTTTGAGCAGGCGACCAATGAGGTCGAATTTCACGAGGATGCGTTGGAGATCTTGAAGATATTCTAAGCGGTGTTTTGCTATTGATGGCATAGATGTACCAAACTGGGACACAATTTCTAATTTTCTAGCGGATGTGATTGAGCTTTAAAGCAGCTTTCTTCTAGAAGCTTTCTTCCCGCTTTCTTTTTATTCTTGGAATAATTCTTATCCATTCTTTGAGAAGAGAAAGAAGATAAAATGTAATAGTTGGCGTTTCCCGCTTTTTCTACTTTCTTAGGTGGTAGATGTTATCTTCTTTCTAGATTTAGAAATAAAGGCTTTGCTAAAGCAAGCCCTGAATTAATGAAAACAAAGGAGATTTTTAGGGTTCCTACTCTCTGCTTGCCTATAAATAAGAGTCTTTGCTCATTAGTTTTCTTTAGCAGTTATTGTGATAGCAAATTATTTGAGTCCTCTTGACAAGTTGTTGTGATGTCAGTTCACTTTGTGTTTTGAACCGTACTTTGGTGATAACAAAACGCTGAGCCTATTGTGCCTTCTATTTGTTACTCAAGTGTTGTTCAATTGTTTTATGATAGCCAATTGTTGAGTCTCTTTTAGCCAACAAGAAGTTATTGTAATTGCTGTTCGTATTGTGTAAGAGCAAGATTGCAAGCCTCTTTAGCTGCAATTTCTTGTTCCAGGCATGTTAGAAGTAAGTTTTGTTCCAGAAGTTTGAGTAATAAAATCATGAGCCTCCTTTGCCTTGATATAACACCTCAGATTTCCGTTATTTGTGTTCTACTTTTAGGATCTTGATTTCAGCTTACATTGAAGTGTGTAGATGTTTGTTGAGAAAGAGATTATTGAAGTATTTTGTCAGAGAATCAATCTTGTTCATTTCTAGTTTCTCTTGCTCTGCGTATTACTTGAGAAGTTAGAAACGTCTTTAGTTTAAGTTAGTCGTAGTTGAAGTTCTTAAATCAGAAAATCTCATCTGCAATGTGTGTTTAATAAACCTTGTGCTCGACGCTGATCAAAAAGATAGGCAACTTAGTTCTTAGTTTACTTTCTTTCAACACCATCAACAAGAGGGAGCTTCGCCTCCTAATTTGAAGAGCAGTTTATCTGTGCATAGCTGTTTGTTTCAAATACGCATTCCAAAGGTGCGAATTTAAACGCCAACACAAATAAGACAGAATTTGTCTTATTTAAAAAGGGGAGATACTTTGTCTTACTCACATCAAAAGAAGAATGTGTAAATACAACAATCCCTATAAAAGAGGTAACGACAGAGATAATGAAGGAAAGAAATCAGAATAAGGGAATGGATATTTTTCAGAATATAAGGATATGAGCAAAGAAATGCAATTCTGGTTTGTGCTAAAGTTAGTTATATATTAATAAAATTAAATATACACACACGTGTGTGTGTGTGTGTGTAGATGTGTGAATTATATGCGAATATACAATAATGATGCTTGCAGCAATTATTAAGCTTTATATGTAATTATGATATTTTAATAGGCATGGATAGTAGATTCTTATCTGCTTGATCAACAATAACGATATCTTCTAAGTGTGAAGAACAAATCGATTGGAAATAAAGGGGTTAAATCAAGCCAAGGTACTCTCTAAATCCATTGTTGCTTGAGAAATTGGTAATTTGGGTTAAAATTAGTATACTCCCAAAAGGGGACATTACAACATTCCCTTGGTAGGTCATCAAGGTTACTTTCAAGACATACTGGCAGGTTAGGGAGATGTTCTCTTGGAAGGGCCTCAAGGATGATGTATAGTGGTATGTGAGGGAGTGTGCGACTTGTCAGCATAACAAGTTAGAGCATTCACATCCGACCAGCTTGTTGTAGCCATTACCCATTCTTGAGTAGAAGTGGTAGAGCATTTAGATGGACTTCATCACCAGTTTACCCAAGGTTCATGGTAGAGACTGCATTTATGTGGTAGTAGATCGGCTAACTAAATATGCTCACTTCTTTGCTATTTCTTCTAAGTACAAGGCACCTTAGGTGGTAGTGTTGTTTTTCAGAGAGGTTTTCAGACTTCATGGGTTGCCTGTTAGTTTTAGGATCAGAAATTAAATAAGCAGATATAGAACAATTTTAAACAATTTGACACAACATATACCCTGGGAAAACCCTCCAACTTGAGGGAGAAAAACCCAACATCAATATATCTCTTATATATTGAATAATGAAGGCAATTCGCTTTTACAATGAGGCCAAATACCAGGCCGAATCAAACAGCACCACACTTGATGCAATCTCAAACAATAATATCAAACTTCTTCAATGAATCGATTTGCTAAATGTAAGAGTCGACTTCTTGCTAAGATGCGAACTTGAACAAAGATGAATGAATATGAAATGATGGAGAGTGAGCGCCTATATATACAATTCGATGAGGTAATAGCTAATCAACGCGTCCTTTCAAGGATGAAAGGTCGGCCACCAATGAATGGTTGTGTCTCACATGAAAGGTGGCGAATATCAAGATGAAGTCGACCACATTAATAAAATATTATTTAATGTTTAAGTGAAGCGCCTCTTCAAAAAAATGTCTCCAATAAATAAATAGCCGTAGGCTATATTTAATTTATTGCTTTATTAAAATCGCCACTGGAAGTATGAGGCCCGCGGCTACACATCAACATTGCCAAGGTAGTGGCAGGGACAGTAGGTTCCTGAATGCTTTTTGGTAGGAGCTATTTAGATTAGTAGGTACAGAGTTGACTTCGAGCACGAGTTACCACCATCAGACATATGGCCAAATTGAGATTGTGAATAAGTGGGTTGAGGGATATCTACGTAATTATGTTTCTGGACAACAGAAGGCGTGGATTAAGTGGTTACACTTGGGGGAGCATTTCTATAACACCACTTACCACATGTTGATCGGTATGACACTCTTCCGTGCATTGTATGGATATGATGCACCATCATTTCTGGATTTGGATTTTGGAGATATTAGGGCTCCTAAAGCCAAGGACTAGATACAAGATAGCCAATACATTCTTAAGGCTCTTAAGGAAAATTTATAGGTGGCATAGAATCAATAGAAGACCTACGCAGACAGACACAGGGTTGAGCATAGTTTTGAGGTGGGAGATCTAGTTTTCCTATGATTGCAGCCCTACAGGTAGTCTTTGCTGAAGAGAAGCAGTGCAAAAAAGCTCAAGCCACGGTTTCATGGCCCTTACAGGATCACTAGGCATGTGGGGGAAGTAGCCTATGAGTTGGATTTTCCAAAGAATAGAAAAATTCACAATATGTTTCATGTTTCATGCCTCAATAAGGCACTGGGGCAGCAGGTTACTTCGTCACCAAAGTTGCCTCTGTTAGATGAGGAGGGACACTTGGTTCTAGTTCTAGAGGAGATAGCAGATACCCGGGAGAGGCGATTGAAGAACAAGGTGATTAAGGAGTATCTGATCAGTGTAAGGAAGCGAAGGTAGCGAAACAACTTCCTACACTAATCTTGAGAGGAGAATAATGCAAAAATTTTACAGATCTTTAACAATTACATAAACTTAAATAGAAATAAACATAAATATCGTGCATACCAAAACACAATGATTTATGTGGGGAAAACCCTTTCGAGAGAAAAATCCCACACTCCAAAAGCCGCCCAATATATTATTCAGTAAATCACAAAGATCACAATATACTTGTAGAGCAAGCTTCTCACAAGAGTATCACCACTCAAAAATCAAAAGACAACACGACTGCTATCAGACTCTCAAAAACCATCACAATCTCTACCGCAGTTGTAATACAATGCCCTCATAAAATAGAGTTACATTCTAGGGAGAGACAAGCCAACAAAATATTTGCCATTAGATCTAAAACCTAATAACGAACGGTCTAGATTTACAATAATATCCTTTATTTAATGTATGTCAGTCATTCTAGAAGTTTCTTGAAAAAGTTAACATGCTCACATTTCACTCCGTGCTGCCATTGTATACACCTATCGGTGTAACTAGGAAACATATATATAAATATATATACATCCTATCGACAATAAACCGTATATAATTGCAAGGTTGAGACACATTTTCCCAACAAATCTCCCATTTGTCAAACACCTTGCAAGAGCAATGTGAGGGTGTAAACATCGTCTCTTTAATTGCTAGGGGCCGAAAGGCCCATAGTCCTTGAACACCATCTAAATTTCTCTGTGCTCACTAGCTTAGTTAAAGAATCAACAACATTCATCAAAGTCTCTGCCTTAACCAGCTTCACCCTACCATCTTTAACCATATCTCTAACAAAATGATATTGTACATCAATGTGCTTGGTCCTGACATGAAATGTCGGGTTCTTGGCTAGACATATTGCACTCTGACTGTCACAATAAATTGTTATTGCACCTTTTTTTATAACAATATCTAAACACAATCTCTCAAGCCAAATGGATTCTTTACAAGCATGAGTAGCTGCCATATACTCTGCTTCAGTAGTGGACAAAGCAACCACAGCCTGCCGCTTACTCATCCAACTAATTGCACCACCAAAATATAATCCATTATGCCAGGGTTAATGGGTCTGGGTACGGCTGGCATGCAGCCAAACTTTTGGCTGCGCTTTGGTGGGCACTGCGCTTCGTAATGGCTGCGTCTCCGTTGGGGATTGTTGAGCAATGCGTGAATGGCTTTGTTCCCGGGGCTTTTATGGTCTACAATCCTGCATAGCAAACCTCTATAAAATTGAATTCACATACTTACTTTGGCCAAACCATAACTTTCTATTCACTCTATCTCTTTTAATTTCCATCCCAAGAATGTGTTTAGTTGCACCAAGATCTTTCATTTCAAATTTAGCGGCAAGTTGAGATTTTAGTTCACAAAATCACACCTTTCCTACCAATAAAATAACATATCATCAACATATAAAAGCAATAAATAGAAATGATGTATCAGTTTTTTATAATAAACACAATGATCTAATTTAGAGCGCTCAAATCCCAAACTCAACAAATATGTATTTAGAGATTTTTGAAGGTACCACATCCCTAGGACTCTGTTTTAAACCATACAAGATTTCTTCCAATTTGCAAACCAATTTACTTTTACCTTTCACCACGCAGTGCTTTGGCTGTGTCATATAAATATCCTCCTCCAAATCACCATAAAAAGCAGTTTTCACATCCATTTGCTCAACCTCTAAATCATAAGCAGTAGGAATTGAAAGCAAAAATCTAATGGATGTCATTTTTACAACAGGAGAAAATATCTCACCATAATCAAAACCCTCAACTTGAGAGTAACCCTTCGCAACCAACTTTGCTTTGTATTTCTCAATACTTCCATCTAAACCAATCTTTTTCTTGAACACCCATTTACAACTAACAAGTTTTCGTCTTTCAGGCAATGGTACAAGATCCCATGTATCATTCTTTTTCAAAGATACCATTTCTTCATCCATAGCAATCTTCCAAGATTTTGCATCATTCATACCTAGTGCCTCTTCTACAGATCTAGGTTCATCCATGTTAGTATTCAAAGCAAAAATGCATCTCCAATCATCAGCTGAATACCTTTCAGGTGGTTGTCTATGTCTTGTAGACCTACAAACAAATTGAGTTGGAGGTTCTTCCTCCTCTTTTGAAGATCTAGAGCTAGATGAGCTCTCAAATTCATGTCTATCCTTGGGCCTCAATTCAACTTTCTTAGGTGTTGAAAGAAATTGAATCACATCTTCTTGTTCACTTTGTTCAGGCTACAATGTAATAGAAGAAGGCTTAGTTTATTTAAAAATAACACTTCTACTATGTATTACCTTCTCCGCAACAGGATCCCAAAGCTTGTATCCTTTCACACCATAACTATATCCGATGAAGATACATTTCACAGTCTTGTTCTCCAACTTTGTTCGCTTCTCCTTTGGCACATGTGCATATGCCTCGCAACCAAAAACTCTAAAATGTCTTAACGAAGGCTTGTGACCCGACCATGCCTCTATAGGCGTCTTACCAACAAGAGCTGATGTAGGAGGCCTGATAATCAAGTAACAGGCAGTGGCAATAGCTTCAGCCCAAAACCTTTGTTCTAAACCAGCACCACTCAACATACTCCTAGCCTTCTCCATCAGTGTCCTATTCATTCTTTCTACAACTCCATTTTGTTGTGGAGAATACAGAGTTGTCTTCTATCTATGAATACCACAATCTTTACAAAATTTATCAAAATCATTAGAGCAAAATTTACCGCCATTATCAGTCCTCAAACATTTTATTTTCTTTCCAGTCTGCAACTCAGACATTGCTTTAAATTCTTTAAATCGACTGAAAACTTCAAATTTGCTCTTTAGGAGATATAACCATGTCCTACTATAATCATCAATAAATGAAACATAATATGTGAATTTACCAATCGAAGGAACATCTATAGGACCAAACACATTAGAATGAATAAGATCCAATACACCACAAGATTTATGAGAACTTGAGTAAAACTGAATGCGGTTTTGTTTTCCATAAATGCAATGCTCACAAAAATCAAATTCAAGATAAAAATTAGATAGACCTTCAACAAGGTTTTTATTTTTCAAGGTCCTTAGATCCTTTTCTCCAATGTGGCCAAGTCTTTGGTGCCATAACATAGTTTTCTCTGCATGTAATTTTGACTTAGAAGAAAGAACACCCTTGGGTACCCAAAAGCCATGACCATCTGTTGAAGGTAAAGCCATCACTTCTTCCATAGACTTGTTTTTCACAAAGGTACTATTGCACTCAACAGTGCATGCATCAAGCTTATACAATGTGCCATATCTGACACCTTTAGCAATCACCATAGCACCTCTGACCATCTTGCATCTTGCATTAAAAAATACTGCCTGCACACCTGCATCTAATAGTTTGCTCACAGATAACAAATTTCATGCTAATCTAGGGATATGCAACACACCATTAATCCTTTTTATTCTACCATCAGGAAATTGATTTTAACTTTACCATGGCCAAGAATGTCTAAATGAGAATCATCAGTCAAGTACACCTTACCTCCATCAAATTCTTCATATTCACAAAACCAATCTCTATTAAAGGTCATATGGAAAGATGCACTTGAGTCAATTAACCATGCATCATTACCTGCACGAGTTGCCAAAGTTGCAATGAATGCGTTGCCATCTTCCTTCTCAGACTCAGAATCAAAATTAGCTTTCTTATTTTTCTTCTTTGCATTCCTTACTGTAAGAACCCCAACTGGTTCAATCACTGAACTCACTATCAGCTGCAACTGTGCTTGATTGTTTGTAATTTGTTTTTTTTGTTTTATTATTTTTTTCTGATTTTTTGTGCTTTGAGGGTTTTGACATAAAAAGCAAACTACTTCTAATACACTGATTATAAGGAAGAGATATTGCAATGATAGGCAACTATATTGAATGCAAACAAATACTCATTCTTACAATGGAAAACTATAACTTTATTTGAATGCTTATACAAAAACAACTGTAACTAATAGGAAACCTGATATAAATGCCCAAACTGCAGATCCGAGTACTATAGCGCACTGTTCACGGGTATTGTAGCGCACCGTTCACGCACTGTTCACAGGTACTGTTCATGCACTGTTCACGAGTACTGTTCACGCACTATTCACGGGTGCTATAGCAGAAAATAAACCTTTGAAAATAATCCCTTGCAATCTGAAAATAATCTACAATGAAACCCCTATAAATTTCTGAATCTTCCTCACAACTGCTGAAGCACAAATTAGAGTCTCTGTATGAAACTCTCTGGATACCAAATTCGCTGGATATTTCACCAGTTCAAATGGAGACTCACAGAAGAAACTACGTTCTTCAATGGCAATGGCTGAAACCCTTCTCAGAGCATAAAAATCTGTTTTCAAAATGATAGCAATAACAATGGATACCTCATTCTTCATTTCTCAAGCAAATATATGCCTCCAAAAACCCTAATCGAAATTCCTCTTCAAGGCTGCGATTTTTTTAATGAAATAACATCAAATAAAATCATTAACATTTAATTGAATTAAACTTAGGGAAAGCTTTTAATAATTCTCCTCCAAAATAAAATACTCAATTGGCCCCATTCGATGTGTTATAAACCCATCACTTAAGTGATTTAAATATAAAGTCAATTTAACTTTATATTTAATCATTAATCATTAAACATGCTGGAATTCACTGAAATAATCATAACTCTCTCAATATTGAGAATCTGGCCAAACCGTCTGAAACTGGAGTCCAAGAAATTATTTCCCAAGTGCCTGAAAAGACATGCTAAAAATAGCAAGAATCACTCAAATGAAGCCTAAATCAAACTCTCTAAGCTCAAACCAATCACTGAACTCTGAGAAAGCCAAAAACACTGAACAACCCAAACCTCCTGTGTCCAAACTGACCCCCCAATCCATCTATAATAGCCTACGAGGGTCCAATAATAGGCTAAACCACAGCTAGACTAAAGTATCTAGCTAGAAGGGGACATCACACTTATGAACATGTCCAAGCTTACCGTAGTTCCAACAAATAACTTTGAATTTTCGAAGAGATTTAGATCTCCCCTAGACTTGGATTTGTCATGCTTCTCATTCTTCTTGCCTTTTTCCTTAGGTCTTCCACGAACATTCAGGGCCTCCTTGGCAGTGATGGATACCTTCCTCCTCATCTCTTCAAAAAGCAAAGAACCCACCACATCCTCAATCTTCAAAATAACAAAAGTACTTCCAATAGCCATAACGAGAGAATCCCATGAATCGAGCAAAGAACAAAGCAGGATCTGATATTTCTCTTCCTCATCCATTTTAACACCAACTAATGTCAACTAAGCCACTAGCATATTGAATGCTTCTAGGTGGTTTGTAATTCGTCCACCCTCTTCCATTCTCAAGGAATACAACTTCCTCAAGAAAATCTTGTTCACTAAATATTTGGCTTGATACATCTCACCAAGCTTCTTCCATAGTTTCTGTGCAGAGGTCTCGTCATGGACATTAATTAAAACAGAGTCTTCCAAGCACAATCTGATTAGACCCTTGGCTTTATGGTCCATAACATCATATTGAGCAGCCTAAGTAGAATCTGCGGGCCTTGAAACATTCTCATCAACAGCATCCCATAGATCTCGATCTATCAACAAATCCTCCATCTGTAACTTCTACATCTCAAAATTATTTCTAGAAAATTTCTCCACCTCTATTCTCCCTAATGAACTTGCCATCTGAAAATTCCTGCAACAAGATCACAAAGTGTCTTGCTGAAAAGCTTATAGTGTCTGGATTAGTTCAAAAGAGCCAGCAGCTGCAGCCCGAAACCAAAGGTGATCAAGCTCGATACCACTTACGCCAAGGAAGCTAAGGTAGTGAACAACTTCCACACTTGTCGCGGGGAGAACAATGCAAGAGCTTTTACAGGATCTTTTAATGGTTAAAAACTTGAAAGCGAAATAAACATAAATATCATGCATACCACGGTATGATTTTCGTGGGGAAAACCCTTTCGGGAGGAAAACCCCACACTCCAAAAGCCGCTCAATATATTATTCAGTAAATCACAAAGATTACAATATACGTGTAGAGCAAGCTTCTCACAGGAGTATCACCACTCAGAGATCAAGAGACAACACGATCGCTATCAGACTCTCAAAAATCATCACAATCTCTACCACAATCGTAATACAAAATCCTCATAAAATAGAGTTACATTCTAGGGAAAGACAGGCCAACAAAATATCTGCCATTAGATCTAAAACCTAATAACGAACGGTCCATATTTACAATAATATCCTTTATTTAATGTATGTCGGCCATTCTAGAAGTTTCCTGAAAAAGTTAACATGCTCACATTTTGCTCCGTGCTACCATTGTATACACCTACCGGTGTAACTAGGAAACATATATATATATAAATATATATGCATCCTATCAACAATAAATCATATCTAATTGCAAGGTTGAGACACATTTTCCCAACAATTAGGTGGCGAGACTTGCTAGTAGAGGACGCAACTTGGGAAGGAGAATAGATACTGCAACATCCCAATTTGCAATTTCTTGAGGGCAAGCAATCTTGGGAAAGGAGGATTGTAATGTCCCCTTCTCTATGATCACCTGGGGTGCTCATTTAGCCTATTTAATTCCCGTAAGCTAAAGGCGGGATAAGAGAATTCATTTATTTAATTATTTAATATTACCTGGCGGGAAAAGTAAAAATTAAAAAGCTAATGTTAAGTGATTAATTATGTTATAAAGTGACTTTAAGTGAAATAATAGAAGGTAACTTTATAAACTCACTTTATCATATTTGAGCGGGAAATTAAAGTGAGAAATATAAAAGGAGATTTGGAGGCTCATTTTCATTCATGCTTGATTCATTTCTCATTTTCATATTGGAGAGCTCTTGCAGCTTGGTCTTGGGGACAGGGAAACCCTAGGGCATTCGATTTCAGTGGTGAAACGAATCCACCCTAGTTGATTCGTGGAGGAGATCATGCAGGTCTTCTATTGGAGCGATAAAGCAATTTTGTGAGTCTCTTTCAGAGACAACTTGGTGGAGAACGAACATATATTCAAGGTTGGAGTTTATAGCAAGGGTTTTAGTTGAGAAAATACCTATCTACTTGCTTGGGTGCTATCCTTTCTGAGTTGAAGCTACATATCCATCTTGATTGAGACATTTGGCTGCACATCTAATGGTAAAAAAATTGTGGGTTATTTCCAAGTCGTGGTCTTTGGTAGAAGGGCTCCATCTTGGGTCGACTGGTAATAACACTCTAGCTGGTCGACATAGTGCAAACAGTTGGTAATGTTTGCTACTGAGACACTCAGAACGGGGAGAAAAGGCATGAGTTCTTGAAGAGTATCTTAGGCTGGGTGACCCACACTCACAAGCAATGTTACACCCCGATTGTATAGCTACTATTGCATAGGGCAATTGATTGTAATGACTGAATCAATGTGATGAATAAAACATGTTGTTTCTTGTTATCAATATCAATGTGTCACCATTTAATGATTGTCTCATTTAAATGTTAGTTCTATTGATGTTATTCTTGATGGATATGCATGCAAAGTTATAGAGTAATGTTTATTCTAACTTTTAAGATGTTTTATGTATACTGTTATGTTGTGAACATATGACTCCTGTTAGCATGTCATTGAATGCAAGTGTGCGAACCATTCCTCCAACCAAAGGAGAAATATCACTCGGGAGAGGAGCTTGGTCGGGTAAATAGTAACGAGAACCATTTGAGCATGCACACACGTCCCTTTGACTAAGTAAGCTAAGTCTGTTGGTTTGAAGTTATAGGTAAGTCATCTGTAGGCTTGTATGTTGACATTAGAAGTCTTGTCTACTTT
This sequence comes from Sequoia sempervirens, assembly GCA_007258455.2. Classification (NCBI taxonomy): domain Eukaryota; kingdom Viridiplantae; phylum Streptophyta; class Pinopsida; order Cupressales; family Cupressaceae; genus Sequoia; species Sequoia sempervirens. The sequence goes on from VDFB02041100.1 coordinate 23,798, forward strand.
TGAATGCATGTATAAGTAATGTTTATCTATGTATCTGTTTATGATATTACGATCATTATGATGATAACAATATTGGTTAGGAGGTGGGCATATATACACGTGTATAGTATATACACATATCCATAGGTATATCCATATCGATACAAGTGTATGATGGCAAATGGATATGCTCATATGAATGCATCGATACGATATACTTATATATACGTGAACATAGGGGAATATATATATTGGCATATATACATGTATATATACCCACAACCTAAGATATGTGTGGATATTAATAATATTAAATTATTATTTGCTGACAATTTATATATATAAATATATATGTATGTACATATCAAATTACGATATGATTACAGGATGACATATATATATATGTTTATATATGTAAACATAAATATATTATATAGTATGTAAATATATATATAAATATATTAAAGTAAAATAATATATATATATGTATGTATGTATATGTATTAAATTGTTACTCTAAAATATTTATATATATATATAATATATAATATATAATGAGTTTATTATATTTTTAAATCTCATTGTTGGAAAATCAAATTAAATTAAATTCCACTTGAGTTTATATTTTAATCAAACTCTCAATTTATGAAAATCGATTAATTTTCTAAATTGCTCTCCAAAGAGGAAATCGACTTATTTCCTTAAGAGATAAATATCTGTCACAAATAGTGGAATCGGACTTCTTCAATACTCAAATTATTTAAATCATACTTTTGAATCGAAACTTTGGAATATGAGAAGGATGAAATATTTCAATGAGAACTATATTAAAACTTTTGAAAGCAAAATAAAATGGCGTGAGAAGAATACGCGCACGGGTTGAGTCACGCGGGGCAAAAGACCAGGTCTGAGAATGCAACGCACCCATGAATGTTGTCATCTGAACCATGAATTTAGTCAAAGTGGAGAGCGAGTAACCTTGACCATTTCAAGGAATGGAATCATCAAACAGATTGCTGCATTAGCACCATTGTTGGAGACACACCTGGAAGTGTCGATTCACCATTTTGGACATCTGCAAACGGTTGAAACATTCTTTGTGTTGCTGGAAGTCGACTCACCACTTTTAAGTTGTGTATGAGTGTGGAAATCCGCCACTTATCAAAGTTGAAAAGTTCAAATGCAGTTCTGGCAGATTACATACCATGGAAGAAGGAATTTGATGGGGTTTTGGCTCTATAAATA
>VDFB02041101.1:0-16210 GCA_007258455.2 Sequoia sempervirens
GAGAGATAGAGAGAGATAGATGGAAATAAAGATAAAGATAGATATTTTTGTTGTTTCCAACTGATTGACTAGGTTTTCCTAAAAGTTAGCTAATTTTATCCACAAAAACCCTAAGCCAGTGGCCAATTAATAGGAGATATATTTTACAAGTTCTCTGAACTTTAGGCTTTGCAAAACCAAGGTGGGCTCACCTATAACATATTGCAATAATGGCAACTTGTAATGATTCCTTTGCTAACATATTCTTTATACTAATCTACAAGAGGTGTTTTTGATGGGATAAATCATCATGTAAATCCTCTATATGACTTATAAAGACTTGTGTGGGTTTTAAACATAACAAAAATGTAAAATATAGAAAATTACATACTATTTAGTTTTTATATCTGATTATGTCTTAGATTTAAACTTTGAGTTTTAGATTTGACCAGTGCCTTATGCACATCGAGTCTAGAAATGAAGTAAACTCCTACAATAGACCAAACCTAAGATTCTAATAACCTTACTACATTCAGAAAGAAACCAATAAATAAATAATATTTTCAAACTACTTAAAGATCCAAATTGTAACAACACAACTCTAGATAAATGACTTGAAATCAAAGTTACTCCATTCCTTGAATATAAGCAAAAAATTCATACATCCATAACACAAAATGTGAAATGTGAACTAGAAGATAATCCTTGATTATATTGATTCAAAAGTGGTGTGTACAAGAGTGGAGAGAATGAAAAAATTGATATCAAAACTTGGTACAATATAATGAGTATTTAGGTCATCTATTGTTATTACAAAGAAAAATTACAACATTCCCTCTCTTTGTTTCAGAGGAATTACTTTTCTAACCCAAAACCTATACAAAGATTACAATCTCTAAGAAGGAAAACCCTTTGAATGAGGCCTAGAATTCCCTTTTTTGAACACAAGGGAAGTAACAAGAAAAAGGCCTCATTCAACCACCTAGTCATAAAATACAAATTCAGGTGGTGAAAATATTTAGAAAGGAAAAAAGTTGGTTCAAAAAGCTGATAGAAAATCCAAAATTATTTGGAGATATTTTGCAACATTAAAATCAATGTATCATAGGAGATCTTCCCAAAATTCCTCCTTGCAGAAAATAGGAAACTTTTGACATTCCATATCTAACAATCCCACACAATATTTATATCTAATAGTTGGATACCAATTCAAATCCAACTCAAGTTAGATCATCCTACTCCTCCATGTGCTCTAAGGTGTTAAACCTTTGTGGAAAAGAACTATTGATCCTATCCAAGTGTGCCTTGTAGTCATTTCCAATCAAAACCTACACTAGGTTTAGGAAACCTATCAAGCTATACTGCAACTTGGTCAGTGCATCTATACTAGCATCTAGTTGATCAACATCAAATTCTCCCTCCTTATTTATCCAACTACAAATGAGGGTGAGGAGATTGGAAATTTTTTATTTCCACTCCATGCATACCATAATCTCTCCATCACCAAGCAAAATTGGAGGAATATAGAACTCCTCAAAACCTTAAAAAGTATTGAGATCCCTTTTCAATAGATCCCTATACCTATTGTGATGACTAATCATGTCATCCAAACAATATGACTCACCCAAAATGTCAAACACCAAATTGTCCAAAATCTAAATTGCTAATCAACAATCTCAGCACCTCAATTCATTGGGACCATTTTATTTGCATGCACTTTAGCCTCATCCATATCTAGTTGTGAGTAGCGAATTCATCCTTCAATTTTGAATAATTATCCCACACCTTGTCTACATTAGAGAGGATCTTGGAAAACCTATAACCCAAAATTTTGTCCACCAAATTAGAGATCCTCTTTGCAAATGTTTCTATTATTGTCCTAGCCTCTATGGTGCTATGTGTTCACTTATCCCTCAATACTTTTATTTCCACCTCTAGCTTATTTTGGTCATGTGAGACTTGAGCCTCATGTATTTTTTGTGGATGGGTTAATAAGCCCTGAACTATATTGATCCTTTGCTCAAGACTTAGGTTTAGGGCATTTTCCTTGTCTAGATCAGCGTGCAACTTCTTAATAGTTGCTTTTGTAAAAAGAACTACATTGAATTTCAAGGAAGCTACCTATGTAGCACTTGTATCTCCAAACCTTCTAACAACAAGATGGCCAATGAGCTCATTGGGGTTTCTAATTACTTGTGGCTTGTTGGTCTCAAGGAAAATTGACCATATAACCAAGGTCTCATGTCTAGGGTGGAATTCAGACCCAAAATATAGGTATTCAACTTGTTCCTTCGATCCCAAAATTGAATTGTCACCCTGATGCCTCCTTATTGCATCAAATGCAATAGGTGAGGAGATATCCCAACCTGAAAAAAATAAACATCCTTCCCTCTTTACCAACTCCCTCCCCTTTTCTTGGGTCATGGCATCCATCTCTTCCTTTACCTTTTTCCAAAATTGTTCAAGGTGGCCTTTTGCTTCTGCTCAGAGAAGCTTCTTGCGGTAAGATTTAACCTTAAATATTCTCCTTTTTTCTTGATGAACAAGAAATTTAACTCTTGAGTGTTGATGAAATCCTCATCCTTCAAATATTCTTCACTGGCCTTAGCTCAAATGTTATCAACAATTTTCCCACCTATTTCAAAATTGATGACTAATTTGTCATCTATAGGCCTCTCAATCAACATCCTAGGAGGAGGAAGTATTTGTTAAACCATAAGAGCATCCTCATCCATCTCCTTAGGACCAATTGGATAATCAACTAGAGATCCAATAGTTGGGTCAATTTCCTACAATGGGGTCATTGGTTGTGGGCTTGGTGGTACTCCTAGTCTAGATGAAGAGGCAGCACATGAAGTTCTTGGGGAAACTATGATACATTAGCCAAAAACTAGTTGGAATTTTCAATCATAGTCATCATTCTAACTATGGAGTCCCTTATTTGTAAAAATGATCCCCTGAAGGATGGTTCAACCTTCATCCTATTGTTTTTTGCAATCTGTATTTTAACCAATAGATCCCTTCTTTTAGAAGCCTAGCTCTCTAAAGAGAAATTATTGATTAGATCCTCATTGCTGTCAAACTGATGGAGATAGGTTGAAAACTTATATATTCCTCTCTCCTTGTTGATGAAGCCTTCAAGATAAAAACTCCTAACCTTTTCCACTTTCATCTTGTGGGGGAGTAACTTTTCTTGGACTAGCTCCATGCCCTCCCTATTTAGAACTACAAAATCTAAGAATGTCACAGAACTAGGGAGAATGGCATGCTTCTTGTTGTTTCTAAAATGATTCTTGTGAGGCTCATTCAATTTCCACATGATCTCCAAAAAAGAAAGTCTATCAAGTACATCCTTGGGAAGCACATGAGGTGCCACTGGGGTCCCATAGATCCTTATTACCATGGCATCTACATAGAAAAACCAATCACTCCATTTTTTATTAATCTTTTTCTTTGGGGTGAGGTAATGGGGTCTCAAAAATATGGGTATGTGTAGGATCATCATGGAAAAAATAGGCCCTATGGCAAAAAATTTAGAAAAATCAAAGTTAGGCAACTTGACGTGAAAATTTGAATAATTTATCTATATTATTTCAAAAATATGTAAGAATAGAATCTTTAGAAAATTGAATGTAGTTTCTAAACTACTAGGTTTTTAGAAAAAAAAAAAATCTATTTGGTAAAAATTTGAAATTTCAATGCTACTTAAATTTCAAGGAAAAATAAGAAGTAGGTGTTTGTCCTAATTCACCCTAACCACAATAAAATGATAATATTTTTTTATAATATTTTATATATAAGTAGAGGACTCATGTCCCGATGTGATGCATATTTTTGTAATTTTTTTTCAAATAATTAATTATGATTTTTTATTACAAATTTTAGAAAAATATAAAATTTATATGTCCGACCACCTTAACTTGGTCAAAACTTTATGAAATTCAATTTTCCTTTTTCCTATAGTATGTGAAGCATACAATGTGACACATTTTGATTCAAAAAATGTGATACCATTTGAAAGCTATAGATGTTTTTCAACCAGCCTATCAATCAGCACTTTAGTCATAATTTGAATAGAAAATGAATAATAATTATTTATTAAATTCAAATTAAAGCATAATTTATATTGGTGGAAAGTTGAGAATCTCCTTTAAAAACTATTTTCATTTCATCAATTTTGGGGAAAAAGGTCTTCAACCACATACCCATCATATTGCCACTTTTGGCCCATCATGATCCTGCACATACCCATATTCTTACTTCATCAAATAAACCCCAATCATTGGGGAGACCTAGCTACTTCCTCAGTTTCCAAAAACTCCTCAAAGGAAAAATAATTAGACTACCTACAATCCTTATCCCATATATATGTCCACTCTTAGATTGGAAACATCACATTGTTTTCTCCCACAACCTTGATCTGTAGTTGTGGTGGCCATACCTATACTCTAGCATATACAATTATGTGTAGTAGAAGAGAATACTACTTAAAGTGCCTCCACTTGTCATCCACCTAGGCTCCACCTAACCCTTTCTCACTTCCCTAGGATGAAACATGTCATCCTTCATGAGTTGAGATACCTCAAGGAATTCTCAAACCTTGGATCCAATCCTATATTGAATCCTAACCCTTCATAATGACTAAGGAAAGAAAATCATTTGTCATTATGCACTTAAGTATCAAGCACACACACTACCTATTGCCTTACATTGCACTCATTTGACCATAGTTTTTGCATTAAAATCCATCAAAAAATCCATCCTTTGCATCCATTTTTACACTAAAAAATCATACATTTTGAAGTGTTATGTTGTCAAAATTAATCCAAGGAGCACACATTCAAGCTTCTTCAGGAAAATAGGGCAATCAAACTCAAAGAAGGTAATATATAACTTTTCTTTTCTTTTCTTGTTTGAGTTTCAACTAGCCCAATCTTTAGTTTTTTTTTTTTAAGTCTTTCCATGATTTTAATTGTTTATCATTGCATTTTAGAAGACTAGGAACACTACACACATTTTTGGCATGTCTAATGGGACCCATGTCATGGTTCCATTTGATCCTTTTCTATTGTTTGAATTTTTGCAAGTTCAATTTTAGGTTATAGGGGTGAATATGCCACATGGGCATATCCATGTTCTACAAAGGTGAACCTACATATTTCAATGGGAAATTATGTTTATGAGTTCAAACTAGTTGATCCTTAAGCTACAAAGAGGTGTACTTTCCCACACATAGGGGTGAATATTCACTAGACCCCATCCATCCAAGCTATAGAGGAAAATTTTCCTCTAATTTAAAGAACATTTTACTTCCGTTGAGAAGAACCTAATCTATAGAGGTGAACCCGCCTCTAACGAGAAGACTCAATCATCTACATAGGTGAACCTAATACACACAGAGGTGAACACAAACAAAAGGTTTAGGACTTCCATAGAGGTAAACTTGCAACCTTCACAAGTGAACATGTGAGGATTAGAGGCAAATACACTAGCAACTTACAGATGTGAATCCACAACTTTCAGAGGTGAACCTGCAAGAGTTATAGAGGTGTATCTACTCTGTCAAGGAATGAATCTGAGGTCTAGCTTTTTCATGTAAGTTATTTCCAAAAACTTTATTTTGTATTTTTTTTAGTGCTATCTTGCTTACTTTTCTAGCTATGTGTGTGCTTAGTATTTGGTGTCTGTAGTTTTACATTAGTCCAAGACCAAAGAAAGAAACTATTAGCATTTTTTTGCAAGATGATTGGTCAAAGATTTCGTAAGTATTTTTCATACTAGCTAGACACATTTGGATTTGTTAAAGTTTCAATTTATTATTTTCCATGTTTGGATTTATTTGTTTATGTATTCTCTCCCCTTGCATCGTACGGTGATCCTAGGGATCAAAAATCACAACTTTACTCAAGTTTAGTGTGAGTCAACCTAGGAGGTGCTAGTTTGCATGTATGCTCTCCCCTTGCATTACATGTGAGCATGGGGATCAAAAATTCCTAGCATTTCCTTCCCTTTAGGAGGTCTTCTTGGGATTTCATCACCCAAGAGATAACCTTAACCATGTGAATCGGTGGGATATATAAAGGGGAGAGAATGAAATTTGTACCCTAATCCAGTCACATCATGTTTAGCAAAGCGTTGATACTTGGGTGATTCCAAGTTAGGTGTGCAAGGTTAGTATGAGCTTTCCCACTGAAATTTCTTGAACCACTCTTGTGATGGGACGGTGTTCAAGAATAGTCCCCATGCACCCTCCTATTGTTTAGAGGATGCACAAGATTACTTGTTTAGCCTAGTTTAAGACCCATTTTTTATCTGTCTTGGTGTAGTGTAGGGGATATGGATTGTACCCCAAATCTACTCACCATGTACTCCCTTAGGTTGAGATATAGATCTTCAGGTGAACTTTGATAATTCCCAAGGAGAGAGAGAGAGAGAGAGAGATAATGTGTGCCTGTGGCATCTGTTGATGATCCTATGTTAGTGGATCTCTACCTATTTTCCTTTGTGAGAAAGGGTGCTCCACCCAAGTATCATGGAGTATTAACCTATCAAGGTGGTGAGACTACATCATGTTTGTACACCCTCTTGACTAATTTTAGGATTGTTCAATCTGGCATGTTTTCTTGTGTGAGACTAGTGCTTGTCCAATCATGAGTCTATCTTCAGCCCTATCTATTGGATTTTAGTCTATACTATCTATTGGATTTTAGTCTGTCCTTTTCCACCAAGTCCCTCTACTCTATAGAGGCTTATTTTAGTCAATCTCCTCGATAGGTGTATCATCTCTAGATAGAGGAAAATTAGCTCTATTGACAGGTGTTTTCATTGCCATCCTTGATAGGTGAATTCACTCTATTCTTGGGTGAATCTACCTTTCTGATCCATATAGTCATCATCACTAATAGGAAAATATAATTTGTTCACAGGTGTATGCATTTTCCATCCATATAGTCATCCCCTTTGGTGAATCCACTTTGTTCTTGAGTGAATCTACCTTTCTAGTCTATATAGTCATCATCCTTAATAGGAAAATATGCTCTATTCTTGGGTGATTCCACTATTCTCATCCATACATTGTCTAGGTCAGTTATAGATAGGTGAATCCATTTACCCCAATAGGCATTTATGCTACCTACAGAGGCAATTTTGTTGATAGGTGATTGTGCCACCTATAGAGGTGAATGCACTCTATTCATGGTTGAATCTACTCCCCATAGAAAAAATAGAGAGTAAATCCTTTGAACCATTGAAATCCTACATTTTTACAAGTCCATTCCTATAATTAATACATTTTTATCATCATCCAATCTTCTATAATCTCTCTTTTCGTATAGTCAATTTTTCTAAAACTCATCAAATCATCCATTTGATCACACAAAGACATCCTAGGACATCTCCAATCATCATTTCTATCATCAAACATCCAATCTTTTTCCCCTAAACATCAATTTGAGAATATTTACATCTGAATCAACCAATCTATCAATCCTTTCCATCATCATTCACACTTACTTAGGAACATAGCCTGTCCTGAGTTAGTCATCACCATCGGCATTATCAATTTACTTTGATTAAGGGGAAATTTCATTCCCTAATCATCCATCGTGCTTGATAATATTACCTATCTCAAGTACAATCATATCCAATCTCATCATCATAATTATCTAGCTTGCTTGAGAACATAAGGTAACCTCAAATAACAATCCACCCAATTATCATCCAATTGGGTTCTCAAATCCAATTAGGGGAATTACATCAATCAATTGTCTATCCAATATAATCAAACATCCAATTATCAATCCAATCCAATCAATCATCTAATCTATCATCCAAATCAATCAATGATCCAATCATCATCATTTAGTCTAGTCCTTGGGTCTTACATCATCTTTGTTATTTGATCATTCTCACTTTCATGCCCATTGTAACCTAGTTTCATACTATAAGACAAATGGAAAAACAACAACCACCACAAGTTCATCAATCATATTATCCTCCCAATTCGACCACTAATGAAGGGCCCCAATAGTCCAATACAAGTTAGTTCATAGAATCAAGTCATCCTCATGCTTCTCTTGAGGAGGGGATGGTCAATCAACCTGATTTATTTATCAAGGAATATCTTATCAATCTAGTTAATGTGTAAATAACTAATTGCATCATTGTTGAACGATTAAACTAAATACTTGCTTCATTACTCATGTGAGGTACCAAACCACCACCTAGGTTTGATATGAAATAATACGTTAGTAAGACTAGACCTTCTATACCCCAAGACCTTAGTCTTCTAAGGCCTCACAACCCCCTCCAGTATCTCAAGCTCTTGAAGATCCTCCTCAAGACTCATGGTACCAACCTAGAATGAGAAATTATGTGTGTGTATGGATCACACCTTCTCCTATCTAGATTTCATCTATCAAGATTGGATTAGATTTTTTCAATTTTCAAGGAGCTAATTTTGTACCACAATCTCATAATTTTGTCCCACATAATGTTCCACAACAACCACCTCTAACATCCACTCATCCGCCACATTTAGGAAATACTGGGGGCAATGTGCCTAATGCCTTAGCTTTTGCACCTCCTCACATCCCTCTCATTCCAACACAACTAGTTTACAACACTTCCAACACATCTATTCCATCTTCACTCTAGGTTCTACCCCTAACAAATCAAACACCCCAATTCAATCCTATCCATTCCACTCCTCCACCACCTAATCCACCATTTCCATCCTATCCACAACCACCATCCTATCAACAACAATAACTGCCCTCTCATCAACAACAACAACCACCTTACCAACAATAACAACCACCATCTTATCAATAAAAAACACCACTGTCATCACAAGTTCCACCAAAGAAACCACAATCACAACCTCAGGTTCCATCTCAACCTCAACAACAACCTTCATCACAACCCCAAGTGAACCTATCATCCCAATATCAACAACTACTGCGTGCATTTTCCAATCCTCCAATTTATTATTTTTCACCTCACTATCATCAACATCCCCAATCATCATATTTCATTGATATTTTCATGCAATACATGATTATCAATCACCTCCACCTTCACCTCTTGCTACACCATGCCAACAATACCATCCACAACAATATCCTCAACATCAAACATACATCAATCCAATAGCCCCCATCGGGTACCTTTCAACAAAAATCCAACCCATAACCACCACCATATAAACCCCAACAACAAACATGTAGTTACCAATCTACTCCATCATACTATCAAACCCTTCCATCACAACCTCCTCCATCGTATGGGGTATCCCACAAACCCCACCACAATATCAGCCATAATCATCATCATGTTATCAACCCCCACCATCACAACAAAAAGTGTATTTAAATCAATACCAACAAACTCCATCCTACCTTCAACCTCCATCCACATACACTAATTCATCTCTTGAACAATATATTCCACCACTACACCATCATATAATCAATATGCTCCTCAAGATTAATCCAATCCAACAGTTCCTCCCTCATCAACACCCATGAACAATGGGAGGAAATGAAAGCTGATCTGAAGGAATTACAAGCAGAAACCTCATCCAAAAGTCCTTTAAATTTGATGAAATTTGTCCATATCTATTTGATCCATCAATTGACACTATACCCTTAACCAAACATTTCAAAATTCCTAAGTTTAACAAGTATAAGGGAAGGGGAGACATGTGAGATCATCTACAAGAATTCTATATGCACTTCCATGAGGTTTTATATAATGATATAACTATCTCCTATGCTTGTTTCCCCATAGCTTAGGGGGACAAGCATTAGATTGGTTTTTGTACCTCCCTCGTGGGTCTATTTCTACATTTTCTGATTTATTAGAAAAATTCTTGACAATTTCTTCTATAACTTGGAGAAGGATGTGGATACCATGGACCTAATGAAAAATAAATAGAATGCTAGTGAGAAATTTTCCAGTCATCTACAAAGGTGGCAAGCCCAATCTAGTCGTCTTAAATGTAGCCTTCCTGAAAAGGAATTAGTTAATATCTTTGTTGAGAATTTACATTTTGAGATGTCTTACAACTTGCATATTCTTTGTGCATCAACCTTCGTAGAGGTCATAGATAAGGGAGTCACTATTGAAAAAGCCCTTATTACCAAATGGCGTATCAAAATCGATAAGGATGATAAAGATAAATAGTTTAACTATAGACCCTACTACTGAAACAAAAACAAAAATGCGGGAAATGATGGTGTCACTGATACCAAACATGTCCAAGTAGCTAACATCTCCCAATAACATCAAAACATACCAACCCATCCAACAGCCAATGTCATATATGCCTCAAGGGGCACCACGTCGTCCCACTCAATCCAATCAACCAACTCAATGGAATTTCAAACATGCCTTCACTCCTTTAGGAGAACCATTGGATGTAGTCTTTAGTAGGTTGGTTCAAGCCAACACGGTCACCTATCTAGTTATGCATCATTTTGATGAGTCAAAGCCAAATCCAAATTGGTACAAGGATAATGAGTATTGGGATTACCATAGGATTAATGATCTCTCTACTAATAAGTGTATGAATATCAAGAACTATATCCAAGATCTCATTGGTCGAGGAGACATTGTTGTTTCAATAGAAACCAATCTACATCATGTAATGCTCAATTACAAATATTCCAAAATGATTTTCCTAAACATAACCAACAAGCTAGGTCATCTAATGCAAACATTGGATCTAATAACAATAGTTAAAATAACAACACCAACAATATAAATTATAACAAGGTACCTTTCAACTATAACAATGTGGTTGGTTGCATCACTCAAGTATATCCACATGTTTCTATGATTCACATAAAAGGTAAAGATCCACAATGCACTGTCACAACCCACAAAACCTACATATTCATTCTAGGACCATCTACATCCTCCCAACAATCACCTATACACCATTAGTATAATATTTTTGATCACCATGGAAAGAATCCTACACAAATATCTATTATGGATTTGTTAAAGTCTTCTCCCATTCATCAAGAAATCCTAACTAAGGCTTTACAAGATATCATGTTCCAAATGACATTGATCCTGCCCAATTCCATGCCCTTGTAGGAGAAAACTATCATCTACTTATTAGTTGGGGTTTAGTCAGAATGATATGCCTCCCATTGACCCTGCACATAACCATGCTCTTCACATAGAGGTCATCATTGTTAATCATAAGGTCAAACATGTCTTGGTAGATAATGGTTTCTCCCTTAATCTATGTACATTAAAGTTCATTAAATATGTGGGGTACACTCATACTGATTTAGATAATTAGGTCATAAAAATCAAAGCATATGATAATGTAGAGAGGGATTCTAAAGGCACCATTTGCCTTCCCATTCAGGTTGGCCCCTTGATGTAGTATACCACTTGTCATATTCTTGATCTAGATTTACTATACAATTTCCTTTGTGGCCAACCATGGCTTCATGACATGCAAGTTGTACTTTCCACATACCATCAGTGCCTAAAGTTACCACATAATAGTATTGAGGTCACCATCAATGCAGATCCAAACTTATTTGAGTATTGTTGTGCTCTTGAGGATTTTTTTCCCCATTCTCAGTATTGTCCTAGAGTTGAAGTTGGGCCTTCCAATACTACTTATCCTTTGTCCCTTTTCAATCTCAATAGCCTCTTTTCATCCTCTGCCCCATCTTCCACACTTGAATCCTCCATTTCTAAGGTCAAGATCATTGACAGGGGATGTGGAGAATATGAAATGTGTACTACACTCAATGTGGGAACAATGCCACCTTCTCTATGCACTTATAGCCAACCATTAGTATTTAAAAAACACCAAGAATTGGAAACAAAGACTATAAGCTCTAAGAACATGGGTTCTACCACCTTTCAATCCTTAGGAACCTTAGCACAAGAGCAACTTAATGATGATGTTAGTCAATGGGTATACTGAGTAGAACCAAATCCTTCTCCCCCTCTTCTAGAATATTTTCAAGAGGTTTATCCACAAAATTGTGCAAGTTATCAAAAACACCAACTATCAAGGAGGAGGATTTGGCGTGAATGAGCAAGTAATATGTAGGAATTTTGAACCTCCAACCCAACCAAAGCACCAAAGGATTTGTTATAATCAAAAGAAAAAATAATCTGCATCATCACCTAGTACATCGAATATTGTTATTATGGAAACTGATATTCTTGAAGAAATCTCTGGGGAAGAAAACATCTTACTCTCTTATGATGACTTGAATGTCTTGTCACTATTCAAATCAACATCCATTTTCACCATAAGCCTTTCCTTCCGCCACCTCAAGCTAATAGAATGGGACCAATGAGGTACAACACCCATCAATGTTCTCCCTTCTAGAGAGGCCTATGTGCATTTCATGAGATTAGAAGAATATTATGCTATCTACTTTGGGGGAGATGAGCACATTAACTGCAAAAATAGAAAATAGAAAAATGACAAAGAATATTCTAGTGAAAACCTCCATGAGGAACTTCTAGATCCATCAAAAGTAAAAAAAGGGGTTTATGCTCTAGTGAAAACCTCCCTGAGGCATTAGAGGATGGGAATGTTCATCTTCCCCTTATGGGTACTCAATGGTTCAAGAGATCTTCTATTTTGATTAAAGAAACAAGAGAGATAAATTTGAGTATTGAGGTCAAACCAAAAATCACATATGTAGCCAAAGATTTGACTAAAGATGAATACTTGGTGTTTTCCAAGTTTCTCCAAGAAGGCTTCAACATTTTTTCTTGGGCCTATTATGATATGCCTGGATTGGATCCTACAATTATCTTCCATCATCTAGATGTGTGTCCTGATGTGAAACCGGTCAAACAAAAGCCTCACAATATGCACCCATAGGTTTCCTTACTTTCCAAAGTTGAGTTGGAGAAATTATTGGAAATTGGATTTATAAGACCAATTGATCATTTATATTGGATTTCCAACATTGTCCCTATAGCTAAGCCCACTGGGAGCATTCGCATATGCACTGATTTCAGAGACCTTAATGAATCTTTCCCCAAAGATTATTTCTCATTACCTAATATTAACACTTGTTGATCTTATAGTGATTCATACCATGTTATCCCTCATGGATGAATTTTCTGGCTATAATCAAATAAATATTGTAACTAAAGATCAACATAAAAATCTTTTACCACTCCTTGGGGGACCTTTTGGTATAATGTCATGCCCTTTGGTTTGAAAAATGTAGAAGCCACTTATCATCATGCCATGACAGTTATTTTTCATGATCTCATTCATACCATAATGGAGGATTGCATAGATAACCTATTAGGTAAGTCGAAGACTAGAGAAGAGCATCCCGAGATCTTGAAATAGATATTTAACATATTAGAATAGTCAGTTGAGATTAAATCCTTAGAAATGTATCTTTGGTGTCACTTCAGGTAAATTGTTGGGATATATTGTATCCAAATGTGGTATAGAGGTTGATCCAGCAACAGTCAAGGCTATCATGGAAATTCCCCCTCCAAAGAATCTAAAATAGTTGAGAAGCCTATAAGGAAAATTATAGTCAATCTAGCATTTTATAGCTCAACTTGTAGATAAGTGTTAACCTTTCACTCATATCATTTATAAGGGAACATTCTTCAAATGGAATTGAGAATTCCAACAAGGCTTTGATAGAATTAAGGAATACCTAGCTAATCCCCCCATTAAAATGCCTCTTATTGTGGGAAAACCATTGTATATTTCTTCTACACTTGTTGCACTAGGGGCATTTTGGCTCAACATGATGAGAATGGGAAAGAAAGGGCCATCTACTATATCATCCACACATTAGTTGGGTACAAACTCAACTACTCCCCCATGGAAAAATATTGTCTTGCAGTTGTCTTTAGTTCCCAAAAGCTTTTCCATTATATGCTTAGCCATTCAATCAAGCTCATATCCAAAGTGGATCCACTTAAATATATTTTGTTTAGAACATCACTGATTGGTAGAATGGTTAAGTGGGTTATGCTATTAAGTGAGTTCAATATAGAATATGTGCAAAGAAAGGAAATAAAGGGATAGATTGTCGTACATTCGCTCATGCAAGAACACATAATCGCCTATCTAGACCCCCTATTTTAGTGTTGAATTCACTTTGGCTCAGCCTCATGCATTCGTCCATCCCTTGAATGATAACCATTGTGGAGAATCATGCAATCACCCATTCCTTTTTCTTTTCAAGGGTGAATCCACTTCAGCCCTAACCTCACACATTTTCCTGACCCCCATGCAATCACCCCTTGTTGAGCATTCCACATTTCCCCTTATGGACCCCATCCTATAGAGGTGAATATGCTTCACCCTACCCATAGCACATCCACCCCTTAGACATGTGTTTTACCCTCCCCATGGCCCTTGCACATTCACTTGTCTAGATTGTTTGAATCCCTACTCTACATGGGTGAATCCACCCATTCGCAAGGGCGAATCTTCCTTTCCTAACAAGTCAATCCCCCTTTCCATAGATTTCAAACAAAAAATAAATGCAAAACATAAAATACAAGGGTGGTTTATGAGGCATACCTATCCAGGAACCTCGTCACTTTAATACTAGGCCCATACTGCATCCAATCAGTGTGGGATGTCACCTTCATGTGCCATTTTGCTCTCCAAGATTTCCAAACTCTTTTATGCACAAAGGTTAAAATGACTAGTAACTTAGGTAAGTTACTATTTATAGGTTACCTTTTTACCCCCCCCCCATGCAACCCTAATTTACTCTTTTAGCCCCCATTTGTACCTTGCTGCTCCATTTTCTTCCGTTCAAAAGCCATTTTCACCATTTTTTATCGTGGTCCTCATGGTTCCCTCCTTTTGTCACTATCACAACATTGCTTGGGGCCCCTTTTTCCTTGTCTACCCTCTCAAGGGTGCATAATCCTACATATTTTTCATATTTTCTTCATCTCAATTTTCCTTGCCATGTTGGGGCATCATATCCTTGTTTTCTTCTATTGATTCACCTATATTTTATTTTTCTTCAAAACATCATTATTTTAACAATATTTTGAAGAGGGAAAGAATTTAGACATCTAAATTTTGCCACTCCCATGTGGTCAAATTTGCTCCCTATTCCATCTATTTCACATCTATATGACCATATTAATTAAATAATTTTAATGTTTAATTAATATTTAGCTTATTCTAATGTTTTGTAAAATTATTTCATTATTCAATTAAATACTTTACCCTCTTTCCTCTCAATATTAAATAAATATGCTAATTTATTTAATCTTGTCATTTATCTAGAATATGAATTAAAATCAATTTTTAATTCACACCCTTTCTCTCTCTTGTTGTCACATCCTCCATAATCCCTCCTTAATCCATATTAACCTAATTAATCTATGATTAGGGTGTGCACATTCCTTAATCAGGTTTTTTGTCACATCCTCCATAACTTGCCACTTGCCTTAATCTCATCCTTAATCATTTGCACAACTCTTAATTAATGGTTAATTAGCCTAATCTAATACTAATGCCAATTATGGCATATGTACCTAGGTCAACCTTTATTAATTTATTCCCTTTTTGGAGAAGTTATCTCCCCTTCCCAAGGAAATTTAAATTCCCATTTATTCGCCCTATAAGCCTATGTGGAATTTTTAATTCCACTTTATCTTCCCAAAACCTCTAGAAGAATTAAAAGTAATTTTAATTCTTCACTCCAATCCCTATGTCCTTACAAATGGATTTTTTTAATTCCATTTATTCTTCCCAAGGCCTTCTCCAATCTCTATGGATATTTTTGGTGGAATTTTAAATTCCTCACTTTTCACATCCTCCCCATGATTTGGAGAGGATAAGACAAGTCCTCCCTTTTGTCCTTCCCAAGGTACTTGGAAAAAGTACCTCCACTTTTCATCCACCTAGGCTCCACCTCACCCTTCCTCACTTCCCTAGGATGACACATGTCATCCTCTCATGAGTTGAGATGCCTCAAGGCATCTCAAACCTTGGATCTAATCCCTAGATTGAATCCTAACCCTCCATTCCCTTTGCCCTCTAATGACTAAGGAAAAACATAGTCATTTTGCATTATGCATTCAAGTTTTCAAGCACACACACTACCTTTTTCTCTCACATTGCACTCATTTGACTATAGTTTTTGCATCAAAATCCATCCTTTGCATCCATTTTGCACCCAAAATCATGCATTTTGAAGTGTTGTGTTGTCAAAATTAATCCAAGGAGCAT
>VDFB02041102.1:5749-18389 GCA_007258455.2 Sequoia sempervirens
GTTGAGTGGGAGATAGGGTGAGAGAGGGTGAGAGAGTGTGGGAGATATGGTGTGAGAGGGTGGGAGTGGTTTGGAGTGGGTCTACCCTATAAATCTTTAAAAAAACTAACTTTATTATAACGCGAGCGCGTTATGAATAAGTAGAGGCATGGTTGTTTAGCAAGAAATAGTGCGCTCATGTTATAATGCAAGTGTGTTTTGTATTGCACTAAAAATGGTTTAAAAACACAATATACCCATGATGTCGGCCCACATTCTACATAGTCTCCTAATTCTGCTCATGCTCGGACAAAAAGTAGCTTTTTGGTGATTGAGTGAAGTGTGCATGCATGATTTTTAGATTCCACCACCTTTTTCATGATATTTCCATCACCTTTGCATGAAATAGTATAGTTTTCACATTGAAAGGCATATAATATGAATTCAAGTTTGAATTACAGTGATAACTGATATACAATTGAAGTTTGGAGGGGAACAAGCTTTTGAAAAATTCAAATTTTTTAGGAGTTTGAGAAAACAAGAAGCAAAGGCTACATAATTGGGTACAACTCCTCCATTTGAAACTTTGGTTTTTTAGGTATGTGAAGTCTTTGTACATTTTCTTTCATTCTATTATGGCTTGTTTTCATTTTTGTTGTTTTTCTTATTCCATGTTGATCAAATTGTTTGTTTTTCATGTTACAACCCTAGGTTGTTAATGGACATTTTAAATTACACAATTTTATACACTTTCCTATTATATTTTTAAACCACATCTCTTTGAGGCATTTTATTAAATTTAACAATTAACTTTCTTTGTGTATGCTTCCAAAGCTTTCATTGAGGTATTTTTTCAAACAGTTATACAAACCAGTTGATTACCTTGTCTGTGCTACCAAATTTTCCATACATGTGTCTAAAAAATTGGAATATACTTCTAATGTAGTAGGGGGAGGCCTGCAACATACAAACACACAACTCCAATCTACAAACAAAGTTTTAATTTATAATTTCATCAAGACCTCTTCTTTCAAAAAATTCACATTTTTTAGGTTTTAGCATATCAAAGTCACTCAATTGGGTATAATTCCTCACACAACCTTCTCACTTCTCAGCAAACCCCCAAATTCAAAATTAGTCTTTACTTAGGTCTCAAAACAAAAGATTTTCTAGGTTTTAGGACCTTGCATGCTCAAATAGGTTTCCAATACAAAAACCCTCAATTTTCTCATAAATATCTAGGGTTTTCTATATTTCACAACTCCAAGGCCTTCCAAGCCTCACTAAAGCATCAAACAAGTTTGTCAGAGTCTACAAAAATAAAATAAACCTTCACTAGACCTTTAGCCTCATTAGATCTCAAAAACACCACTTTAGTTCCTCCTTTTCATGCCAAAAACTCACATTCTCAACAATTCATTGAACCCTCTATTCAAGCTTACAATTTTTATACATTTTCAAATCAGGAGTCCCAACTTCCTTCAATGCCCATAACCACCCTTAAACCACCAAACCTTCATTAAGCCTAAAAGTACTAGTATTAGCAATAGTTTGCTTAATAAGATTCATTATGTAAATTATTTGTTCTACAAACCTAGGACCATTTAGACACCTTTATTTTACCCATTACAGAGCCTTTCAACATATCCAACAATCACCAATGCTTGTTTTGTACCAAACTACACAAATTATTAAGTTTTCTACACTTTTAAGGGTCCAAATTATCCCACTTTTACAAAGGGACCACCTTCAAACTTGTCCAAATCTCTTGAAACCTTGGGGAAGCACTTTATATCTATCAAAACTTCAAATTATAGCATTAGGTTGCAAAGATTCAATCATTTATGACCCAAACCATAAAACCCTCTCCCTAGGCTTAGAAAATGTATGTTTTATTGAAAGTGGCACTTGCCAAACACTCCAAAACTTGAAAACTATTTAAAAAATCCTAATATACCTTTCACATGCTCAATCTAACATAAAATAATGCTGCCCAACTCAGAAACTCAATTTCAATCACCAAAAGCTCAATTTTGTTAAGGAAAACTCAACATTTCCTCATTTAGTTTGATGCCCAATCCAAGATCATCCTCCATTCAAGTTTATCATGGCCTTTATAATGTTTCCCTCTTAAAACAAACCACTTCAACTTTGAAAACTAACATTTGAAAGAGGTGACCATTGGTCTCCCTCTTTAATAGACTTTTACAACCTTTCACTATTAGTTAATTTGACTTGACTTGGCACTTTTGCACAGGTAAAATTATTCGTCATGCCAAAGAAGTGAACTGTTAAAAGGAAAAAATTAACAGATGATTAGCTCCAAGCCTTGAGAGATAAAGAGAAAAAATGGATGAGGGAATATCATGAAAAGAAGAAATTGGGAACAATTGATGAAAACAAGCCAGTTGAAGAGGAACCTCAACTGTCAAAAAGAGAAATGAAATTGGTAGCACAAAGGGCATGAATGTAAAAGAGTCATGTTAGGGGAGATTTAGATACTGTAGTTAGAGACACACCCTCTACCACAAGTGAATACGAAGGGACACCATTAAGCACAAGAAAATAAGGAGGGACACCATCTACCACAAGTGAGTAAGGTTGGACACCATCCACCACATCTAAAGTTGAGAGTACATCATCACTCGGATTTCACGAACAAGGTATTCCATCATCCCCATATGAACCTCAAGGTATGTATTATATTCCACCCTCAGTCAAAGGTATGCAATTTATCCCACCCCAATTAAATATTGATGAAATTGCTAATGTTGAGATGTATGTACCTACGAGAACACCACCTAGAATTTTGCATAGAAAGCCTAAGTTTCTTATTAATATTTATGAGGATATTTTGCAGCACATGGAAGGTAAGATTCCAGAATGTACTTGTAGAAGATATGTTGATAAGATTTGGACAATTTTCTTTGAAAGGCTAAATGAGACCGGAAGATGTCAACTATTTGTTCAAATGATGTGGGGTTTAAAGTACAGAAACATCATGAAGACTCTTGGGTTGAGAACATCAAATGCATCAAGTGAAAACACTATTGTGAAGAATCTAATGGATGCTTATGAGAGTGTGGGTAAGACCTCATGCTCAAAGGATAGTAATTTCACTTGACATGTCATTACATCGACTTTGGTAAGCTATCAAACAAAGAGATCTTGTCTCATTAAAAATACAACTGAACAAATGGGAATTAGTAGAAAAAATTTATCAAAATTCATTCAAAGGCGGTAAAGAATTGAGGGCACCGATTTAAATCAATTATGGGAATTCTCAGGAAGATTGCCACATAAAGATAAAACAAAATTGTTGAAGCATTGAGAACACTAATTGAAGATTATTGGAAGAATAATACAAGGCCATCTCTAAATCAAAGGGATGTTTTAAGAAGGAGAATCGGTAGTTGGAACCGTGAGCCACATCCAAAGCATTTTTTGGATACGACTCAAACCCAATTTTTTTCATAAATTTCAAAATGCTTATCCTCAAATTAGTATTTCTCAAAGATTTTTTGAAATGCTTAAACCTTTCTATGTCAAGATAAATCACACATGCACTACTTTTTGTTGTTGTAGACTACATATTGAATTCACTAACCATTATGATGTTTATCATTCTATATGTTTAGATTTGCATACTAATGATTTTTTGTAGGATTGTGGCATTGAAGCCCCACCAAAATATTCAAGAGAGTTCTTATCAAAAAATTTATGTCAAATAGAGGATGGCCAAATATTTTGTAGGACAACATGCTTGGATGGTTCATGTGAGCGCTGTGGTGGCTTGCAACAAATGCCAGTATGTCAACATATGGAAAGCACAGATGAGGTGGGACATAAACTAGTAGATTTTGGGAAGTATAAAATAGTGGCATATGCTACAAAAGATGGGTCTCAAGAAAAAAGGTGTGATTTGGTTATTGAGAAGATTCTAGTGTATCAATTTATGTCCATGTTTCGCGAGAATCTAGTGTATGAGTATGCAAGGCATACCCATAGAGCTCGACAGTTGGACACATAGTTCAAGCTATGCAAGGACACCTTCCAGTTGGTAGCATAGTATTAGTGGTTGACTTTGCAGAGAACTACACTCTATAGCCATAGTGTGAGGTGCAGTCACAATATTACAACTCCACACAAGTTTCGATATTTGTGCACATAGCATTCATTCATGCAGTTGATAGTACAGAGGACCAAAGGAAGGTATTGAGGGAGTATCACTTTTATATTAGTTATGATCACACACATTCTCCAGAGTTTGTGCAAGGTTGCTTCCAAATGTTCTATAGTGATTTGGCTCGGAGGGGCATAGCATATGGTCAAAATATAATATGGTTAGATAACTATGCAACACAGTTCAAGAACTCGTGCATGTTCTACTGTTTGTGTAGGATGCATCTCACTATAGGTGTTCAGCATATGTGGACATTTTTTGAGGTCGGGCATGGAAAGGGGGAGCATGATGGTGCAGGAGCATGTGTGAAAAGAGCATTAGCACGAGAAGAGTTAAAGTTGAAAGACAGTGCAAAGTTGATAGATGCAAGTTCAATCGTCGAGTGGTGTAATGTTTTGATGGGTCTAGGTGATGAAGGTATGTCTTCAATTCATTTTTTTTTTTTTGATGGATGATACTAACATTGCACCATATGAGGATTTTTGTACACTAATAGGATCGAGTGTGCTACACTCTTTCCTTAGCTCAAATGCAGGTTCATGGAGTATCGATACACGTAAGATGGCATGCTTTTTTTCATGTACAATGCAAGCCTGGAATGATTGTGAGTCAGGGGAGTGGGTTGACAAATGGTTGACAAGTTATCTTACCCCACTTCACACATATCGCCCTCTAATGGCATTGGAACTAACACAAATGGAATCATCGGTTGACTTTGACCACGTATCAGATCTAGTTCAACTAGGTAATATATCTACTTGCTTATTTTTTCAAATTCCATATTGTTATCTTACTTTGTAATGTATTGTAATTTTGACTAATTTCAAGCGATTTTATGCACATATCAATGCAAGGCATGTTTATGCAGTTATTGCAGATGAAGAAAACAAAAAGGGAACAGACTATTACTTGTGTCATGTTGAGGAAAAAACTAAATTGGAAGCCCCAATTATAAATGGAGAAAACATTGAATACCCTACAGGCTCAGTTGTTGTTACTGGAACGTGGCTTAGAAGGTACATAAGAGTGTTAAACATTGGTTGTTTGAGGACTTTGACATGCATCGTAAGATTCTTCATTACTCGAACCTTGTTTTCACATCCAATGTTTGCTTGAGAAAATGTAGGGGTAGACATTTGAACAAGACCTTGTGGAAGGTTCGTGAGTCTGACCATGAGGCAATACTTGACACAATAAAGAGTAGAGCAGATCTAGATGGTTCATTGGATTAATTTTTAAGTATATGCACAATGGTTCTTATTAATTTATACTTGTATCCACGTTAATTTGTTTGATGCCAATGCTATCATGTCTTATTTTACTTTGTGTATTTATAAGTAACTAGTTAAACATTGAATGGTGTCCCTTTGCAGAAAATGCAGATTTATGAGCCATCCAAGAGAATATCAGGCATAAAAGCAATGCAACATCCCTATTTTGATGATCTTGAAAAATCTCAATTATGATTTTTATCCATTAAAAAAGTGTGAGCGAAGCTTGGTGAGGGAATTTCAAGTTATTCATTTGAAGTTAACCTTACCATAAGCACCTATGATGTAGACATTATAGGAGCATCTCAAATTTCAAGATATTCTAGATTCATGAGAGGTGTTGTGTGCAATAGGTATCTTGGAACTCGTAGTCAAGATGTATGAGTAGGAGTGACTAAGTTGAAATACTTCCATGCCTATCTGTAAGTGCCTTCCATCTATTTTCATTTCATTTCCATTTTGGACATGAGTTGTTTATTTTCATTCTTTTACTTTGCCTATCTATAACTAAACTAGTAAAAATTGATTAGTCTCTCCTTGCAGAAAATTCTGATTTTGGAGCCATCGAAGAGAATCTCAGCCAAAAAAGCAATGCAACATCCTTATTTTGATGATCTTGACAAATCTCAATTTTGATTTCAAGCCATTATAAAAGAATGTGCCAAGCTTTGTGATAGAATCTCAAGTTTTGCATTTGAAGTTAACCTCTAAATAAGAACCTATGATGTAGACATTATAAGAGAATCTCGAATGTATGAGTGACATTGTAAAATATATGTAGGGGCACCAAGGTTATTGAGCAAATTTGATTCATGGAAATATTTTAAGTTAGTTTTGTGTTTTGAGTTTTGTCAATTGATTTATAATGTAATAAGTCATGTTAGTTACAAAAAGAACAATTAGGCATGATTGGAAAGATGTAGAATCATTTGTAAAGGCTATTTAAAGCCTCTTGAAGGCTATTTAAGTCAATATTTGAATTTGTATCCTTTTGAAGGAAAATATTTGAATATGGTTGTTAATGTACTATTAGTTAGATTGAGATTATTAACCTTCAGAGAGTAGCAGTATTTATGTTGATGAAATTTCCTTTAGATGCAAGGATTCAAAGCACATCAACCATGTGGTACAAATGATTAAATCTCAGAGACGATATGTAGCAATGAAAGAGTCTGAAAAGGAAGACCAAGCTACACTGGTGACTTAGGAGAAACTTTAGTGATGCAAATTCAAGGTGGAGAAAACTCAAACAAATCATATTTCAGTAAATCAACAACCTTTGTTATTTCATTTGGCCATCTTGGAACAACTACCAACAAAAAGGATTTCAAACTCAACAATTTGACTTAAATTTTAGAGAATTCCTCTCAAGCACCATCTCATCATCAATATAGCATCTACTCAAACCCCCAACACCATTCCCAAGCTAGACATACAAGGTTTCTTTGCAATTTCTTTGAGATCCTTCAAACTACCCTACAAAAAGGCTACAAAATTAGCACTGTTTTACAAACAAACTTCTCTTTAAACTTCTTCTAACCCCACAATCTCTTGGAAATTCATCAAATAGGTCACAAAACTCCCAATTCCATAGGTTTTAGAAAATTGCTTAACCGCTAAGCCATAATTGATTAAAAACCTCAATTTTCTAACAAATACCTAGGGTTTTTAGCATCTCACAACTCCAAGGCCTTCCAAACCTCACCAAAGCATCAAAAAAAAAAAATAGGTTCTTCACACACATAATAAACCTTCACCTATCCTTTAGACTCAGTAGATCTCAAAAACATCACTTTGGTTCCTCCATTTCCAGCCAAAATCTCACATTCTCAACCTAAAACAACATCACCAGCCCTATAAACGCCTTACCATTATTAAAAGAGTTAAGGAAACTTGAAAAAAAAACATTGTAAACATTTCCTTTGAGAAAAAATTCACCATATTAGGAGGAAAGGCTCCATCACAAAAATTAAAGGAAACTTAGACCCTATTGGTCTGTACAGGATGAATAAAGAAAAATGGATTTTCCTTTCACTAAAACAACCAAAGGTGTATCAAAATAGATTGAAATATAGGTTAATACATGCCACCACAATTTTTCATGAATTTCTATTCATAAGAGGCATGTACTAGGCCATACATAGAGAAAGAAATGGAAAACTCAGAAAAATGTTGAAATTCCATAGTTTTAGGCGTTGTGAAGAGCACCAATCTTCAAAAAAACTATTGATTGAACCCCCATTCAAGATTCAATGATGTTTTTAATACATTTCAAATGAGAATCATCTCCCTTCAATGCCCATAATTACCTTTGAACCACCAAACCCTTATTAAGCCTACAAATACTAGTATTTAAAAATGGTTTTGCTTAATAAGCTTTATCATGCAAATTTATTATTCTAAAGGCCTAGGACCACTTAGACACCCTTATAACATGAATTTTATACTCTTTCTCTACACTCCCACCTAATTTTTACATAATTTTCCTTTATGTTAATATCAACAATTATTTAATTCAAGAGTGCTTTTGCACATTTGTCCACCCTAGCCTACTAATTCCCAAAGTACATAAAATATTGGTCTATTAGACCTTATTCAAGACAAAAAGACCTCAGCATACTAACATTTACCATATATCCTCCCAATTCACCATCAAACAATCACAAATTGAGGGTGAGGTGTGGGTGCTCCTACACCATTCAGCTTTCAAAAACAAAGTCAATTAGGCTAGCAGACGTTTGGATCGGGCTAGCATTTGGTGGAAGAGGAAGAAAGATGACTAGAACTCTAGAGGCCCACCATACTAGATTTTGGTATTGAACCATGAAAGTAGAAGAGATATTTTATATCATGTATCAAAACATTAAGCATTCATTCTTCCAACCAACGGAGAAGGAGATGATTACTTTGCTTTATTTTCATTTGCATAAGCATATCAAGGCACGGGAACCAAGAAGACCAAGGATGTCTAGTTTTATGTGGAGGTAATGGATGTGGTCCAAAATTTAGGAGGTTCAAAAAGGTCAATGTATGATCTTGATGAAATTGAGGAAGAACAACAAGAGAGGGACAAGAAAAATAAAATCAATACAGAGTTTCAAGGATTTAACAAGCGAGTAAGAGAGCTATGGGAGCAGCCTCATCTAAAATATTTTGAACTAGAATTTGATATGTACTATTTAGAGAGCTTGGTTTTCATGGAATTCATTTCAAAGCCTCTTCTTTTATTATTCTTATGGTAAATTGTGTGGTATAGTTGGTGGAATTACCTTTCTTAGTAGTAATCGCTATTAGTGAGATTGAGATTGTTAACCTTGAGAGGGTAGGACTTGGGAAAAAGGAATTTGATATGGCTATTGCTTTCAAAGACTTCAAGTAGGATGTACTCTGCATTGATGCCATTCCTCAATCTTCACTTGATGGCATCAAGGAATGGTTGAACTCCATGGTTATAAAGTATTATGAAAGCAGAATGAGCTTGTACTAAAAGCCAATTTTGCAGACTATTACTAATTATTCAAAGCACATCAACCATGTGGTATAGATGATTAAATCCCAAAGATGATTTGTAGCAATGAAAGATTCTGAAAAGGAAGAGAGAGCTACATCGGTGACTCAGGAGAAACTTCAGCTTTCAAAAAACAAAGCCAATTAGGCTGACACATGTGTAGATCAAGCCAGCATTTGGTGGAAGAGGAAGAAAGATGACTGGAACTCTAGAGGCCCACCATACTGGATTTTGATATTCAACCATGAGAGAAAAAGAGAGAGTTGATATCATATATCAAAACATTAAGCATGCATTCTTCCAGCTAGCAAAGAAGGAGGTGATTAATTTGATTCATTTTCATTTTCATAACCATATCAAGGCGTGGGAACCAAGAAGACCAAGGAGGTCAAGTTTTATGTGGAGGTAATGGATGTGGTCCAAAATTTAAGATGGGAAAGAAGGTTAATGTATGATTGTTAACCTTGAGAGAGTATTTATGCTAAGGAAATTTCCTTTAGATGCAAGGATTCAAAGCACATCAACCACATGTGGTACAAATGATTAAATCCCAGAGATGATTTGTAGCAATGAAAGAGTCCAAAAAGGTAGACAAAGCAACAATGGTGACTCAGGACAAACTTCAACTTTCAAAAACAAAGTCAATTAGGCTAGCAGACATGTGGATCGGGCCAGCATTTGGTGGAAGAGGAAGAAAGATGACTGGAACTCTAGAGGCCCACCATACTAGATTTTGGTATTCAACCATGAGAGTAGATGAGAGAGTTGATATCATGTATCAAAACATTAAGCATGCATTCTTCTAGCCAGTGGAGAAGGAGATGATTACTTTGCTTCATTTTCATTTGCATAACCATATCAAGGCATGGGAACCAAGAAGACCAAGGATGTCAAGTTTAATATGGAGGTAATGGATATGGTCCAAAATTTAGGAGGGACAAGAAGGTTAATGTATGATTGGTGCAGGAGCACCATTCAATAGGTTTTGTTCATCAAGGCAAATAAGGAGCAGAATATCATCAATTTACTAAAATCGGCCCGAACTTGTACATTTGAAGGTTTTGAGTCAATAAAAATGGATTTTTGACCTATCCTCTTTTTTAGCCTCTGTAACTTGAGGAATGGGTCTGCAGTAACATTATTAAGGTGTGGGAATGATGTGTTAGTGTTGGGGAGGTCTAAAAGTGAGATGGGTGTGAAACCCATGTGTGTTAAACTAAGTTTTCTTTAAGAAAAATGGTGCTTTTGAAGAGTCAAATTGTGTTTTTATGTAGGGAATCATTATTTTATGATTTTCTAAGCTTGTGTAGGGTATCACAAACTTTTTTGAGTAATTTTTAGGTTGTGGTTAGCTTTGGAAGTATCATTTTCAATAAACCCCTAGGGTTTAGGCTACAATAGAGGGTTTTGCAGTTTACCCATTGTATTATGGTATAACTGAGATCTAATTGTGTATTTTGAAGTTTTGACAACTTATAATTGTGGCCCCAAGAGTTGGTAAGGTTTGGATAATTTTAGAGTATAGACCCTTTGTTCAACTGGATCGATCCCTTAAGGGTCCAAAAGGAAAAATGGCTGAAAACTTCAGCATGAAATTACTCAAACACCGTGATGATTAGAAACTTATCATCTGATCCTATGGGATTTTTTTGGGCCCCTCTACAATAACCTCTCTTGGTTTTAATTATCTCAAAATTATTTTCCTGTGGTGTCCAATTTTTAGTTGATGGAAAAAGTGTCAAATGGAAGCAGTGGAAAGTTGCAAGGTGGTGCAACTTTTGTTCTGCAACTCATGTGACCAAACGGACTGTTCCAATGCGTTCGAATAGGCGTTTTTACACTAGGTGTGGTCCTCTTTCACACCCAAACATGTGGAATCACTCTGAGCTATGTTCAACCAAATCGATCCCTTAAAGGTCCAAAGGGAAAAATGGCTACAAACTTCAACATGAGGTTACTCAGAAACTATGAAGCTTAGAAACTTCTAATCTAATTCAATGGGATCATGTTGGGCCCCTCTACAATAACCTCTCTCGATTTTTGTTATCTCAGAGTGGTTTTCCCTAGGTGTCCATTTTTCAATTGATGAAAAAAGTGTCAAATGGAAGCATTAGAAAGTTGCAAAGTGATGCAACTTTCATTCTGCAACTCATGTGACCAAACAGACTATTCCAATGCATTTGAATAGGCATTTTTACACTAGGAATGGTCCTATTTTGCACCCAAACACACGGAATCACTCTGAGCTACATTCAACCGGATCGATCCCTTAAGGGTCCAAAGGGGAAAATGGCTACAAACTTCAACATGAGATTATTCGGACACCGTGACACTTAGAAAGTTCTCATCTAACCCTATAGGATCACGTTGGGCCCCTCTACAATAACCTCTCTCATTTTTTGTTATCTCAGAGTGGTTTTCTCGTGGTGACCATTTTTCAGTTGATGGAAAAAGTGTCAAATGGAAGCTATGGAAAGTTGCAAGGTGGTGCAACTTTCATTTTGCAACTCGTGTGACCAAATGAAATATTCCAACATGGCTGAATAGGAATTTTTATGCTAGACATAGTCCTCTTTCCTACCCAAACACACGGAATCGCTCTGAGCTACTTTTAACTGGATCAATCCCTTAAGGGTCCAAAGGGAAAAATGGTTGCAAACTTTAGCATGAGGTTACTCAAACACCGTGGTTCCTAGAAACTTCTCATCTAATCTAATGGGATCACATTGGGCCCCTCTACAATAACCTCTCTTGGTTTTTATTATCTTGGAGTGGGTATCACGTGGTGTCCAGTTTTCAGTTGATGAAAAAAGTGTCAAATGGAAGCAGTGGAAAGTGGCAAAGTGGTGCAAATTTTGTTCTGCAACTCGTGTGACCAAATGGACTATTCCAACACGTCTAAATAGGAATTTTTATGCTATAAATGGTCCTCTTTCACACCCAAACATGTGAAATCTCTTTGAGCTACGTTCAACCAGATCGATCCCTTAAGGTTCGAAAGGGAAAAATGGATGCAAACTTCAGCATGAGGTTACTCGGACACCATGATGCTTAGAAACTTCTCATTTGATCCCATGGGATTGTGTTGGGCCTCTCTACAATAACCTCTCTTGGTTTTCATTATCTCAGATTGCTTCCCATGGTGTCCAAATTTCAGTTGATGGAAAAAGTGTCAAATAGAAGCAATGGAAAGTTGCAAGGTGGTGCAACTTTCATTTTGCAACTCGTGTGACCAAACGAATTGTTCCAACGCATCTAAATAGGAATGTTCACACTAGGAATGGCCCTCTTTCTCACCAAAACATGTGGAATCACTCTAAGCTACATTCAACCAAATCGATCCCTTAAGGGTTTGATTGTAGTATGCTGAAATAGGCCATTCCACCTATTGTTCAGGTTGTGTCTCAGTGATATGGGCCTGATGTAAGTACAATAGAGAGTAGGAATAAGAAAATAGCATTAGTAAGGGCATTAGAAGAGATTACTAACACTTCCCCTATTGAAAATTCAAATTTGAGGCCCCTTAAAAGCAAGGCTAGAAGAGGTGAAAAGAAGAAATTTCTTGAAAATAAGTTAGAATAGGTTGGAAATAGGGTGATATTGTGGATTTTGATGTGTTCAAAAGGTCTACAATGACAGGGGAGATCAAAAGTATGTTATGGCATGACATGCCCTAGTTGGGAAAACAAGGGTTTTGAA